>SNQJ01S0115987.1:0-12593 GCA_010110895.2 Picea sitchensis | reverse complement strand
CAAGCCAAGTTTGGAGGAAACGCTAGGATGTCCTATTGGGCTAATGCTCACTGGATGTGGGGTGTTTCTGGGAGAGATCAAATCTAAGCCATGTGAGTGGATGAAGTGGATAAGGGATGTCTAGGCAAGGGGTGCAGTGATAGTAGGGAAATGTATCGCTTACCTGTGGGTGCCTCTGTAGAGGGTGAGCTGCACCTGTCATGGATGCAAATGTTTCCAATCCCATTCATGCCTTTTATCTTTATTTTTATTGTTTTTTCTTCAAGAAGCTAGTTAGGGGACACTACCCTGGCGTGGTGACCAGTGGTGGCAATGTTACCCACAAGCATTTCACGGAGATGAGAAGGCTGGCTTGTGATGAGACCCCCTTTCTCTTGGCTATGCCACCAAGAGCCACTACCCTGGCGTGGTGACCAGTTGTTGGTAGTGTCATACCGCTACATGCTCATGGACCTTATAGGTTGGCTCGTGATGAGACCCCCTATCCTCTAACTAGGTCTTGTTTTATTATTTTTTATGGGTCCCTCTATTTCTTGCTGAGAAGCTTTTTACTGCTTTCTCAGGGATCCCTGGGCAAAGCATCTCAAGGTTTCATTCTTTGGCTTCTATCTTTTGCCAGCTACTTTTACCCTCTGGGCCTTTAGCCCCTTCTTCCCACAAGGTAAGGTACAACCCTTAAATATTTGGCCAACCCAATGCCCGAACCAGTGTAAAGGGATGGATGAGCGGGAGAAAGATGGAAAGTGGCAAGTATGATGGGAGCGGACGATGGCTTCTCATGAATCCCCCCAATGGCAACTCAAAACCTATGGGCACAAGCTTACTAGGGCATCCTGTCATCCCCCCTAGATATGGTCAATTGGATAGGTATAAGATCCAAGCACCCGTTAGAAACAAAAAGAATTGAATGCGCATATTCAAAGGTTTTGAGGATCATAGTGACACATACCATGATACCTGGACTCATCACCTCATGGAGCAAGATCCATTTCTGCTACAGGACCAAGCCGAGGTGATGTATGTTGTTGTTGCTGACAAAGTGGAGGTGTTGAAGAATGAAAAGATGGGCCCTCCAGGGCCATGCTCAAGTCGATCTGGCTCTCGATACTCCATGTCTAGGACCTATGGGCCTCGAGACATAATCTCCTTAGTTATCCCTAAACTGGGGGATAACAGAAACTAAATTGCTATTTAGTACAACCTATCACCCTCAAACTGATGGGCAGACAAAGAGGGTAAACCAGGTGTTAGAGGACATGTTAAGAATGCATGTAATGCATCAGCCCAAGAAGTGGGAAGACTACCTACCACTGGTAGAGTTAACTTATAACAATGGTTATCAAGAGTCATTAAAGATGAGTCCTTTTGAGGCCCTCTATGGTAGACAATGCAATATTCCAATCAGCTGGAATAACACAGTAGACAAAATTACAATCAAGACAAATATGCTAAAGGAAATGGAACAACAAGTAATTCAGATAAAACAAAATCTGAAAATAGCTCAAGATAGATAGAAAAGCTATACAAACAGAAAAATGACTCCTGGAGAGTTCAAAGCATGGGATTATGTGTATCTCCAAGTTAGGCCCAGGAAAAGTTCCTTGAAAATGGGAGCTTGTGCCAAGTTGGCACCTCGGTATTGTGGACCCTTTGAAATTTTGGATAGAGTGGGACCTGTAGCATATAGACTAGCGCTTCCTCCCACAGTGAAGGCACATAATGTTTTCCATGTTTCGTTACTGAAGAAATATGTACATGATTCTAATCATATAATTGATTGGTCTGTGATTCAGGTGGAACCAGAGGGAGAATTCCTGCCAGAGCCACAATGCGTAATAGAAAGGAAGGAAATCCCACTCAGGAACAGAACCATTGCACAAGTCAAGGTGCAATGGAAACACTTTGGTCCAGATGAAGCTACATGGGAAATGGAGGATTCCATGAAACAGGCATACCCATTTTTGTTTACTTCTATACACACAAAGCACATCGATGACGATGTTTCTTTAAGGGGGAGGGGATTGTAACACCCTTGTTTCCCCCAGCTTGTAAATATAACTATAACTTGCCAAAAGACTATGGGCAAACTAAATATGTGTGGATGTTGGAATTGATGAACCTTTTTGTTATAAAAGGTAATGTATGTATTTATGTTATTAAATAAAATAAATAGTGTTGCATAGTTGTTGAAGGGGTTTGCCAAGGTAGATCATGATGCTATGAGAGAGATGGTGAGGGGAAACAAAAATGGTTGAGATGACCCCCACCAGACCAGTACCTTACTGTATTTAAATTTCTCAGACCCAGAACAATCCTCTGACCCAGAAATAAGTTACCAGTCAGGTTGGTAGTTGAAAAATCCTCCTCAAGAGTTAATGAGGAGATGGGCAGAGTACCCATCTGAAAGACTCCCTGGCCTGACCACGAACTGGGGATTCAGACCCATGCAATCTTGCTGAGGAAGGCAAGAAGAGAAGGGAAATCGTGAGTAGGGGGTAGGTGTGCGAGGGGATGAGTTGAGAGACGATTCTTCCTGAAGAGAGAAGAGCTTGTGCAGCTCTCTGGTTCTGAAAAAGAACTGAAAACAAGCTCATCCTAGGTGAAAGAAGTTGTTGGCAACGTTTTCAGTCCAAGCTGATAAACGGGGTTGTAGAGAAGACGAGTGGTTGTGGAAGTACTCGTTGTAGACCCCCTTGCTTGGTAGAGAGAAAAATGTTTTTCCAAGTTCTTATGGGACGAGGAGAGTAACCTCCGTCCCTGACTGTCGTTGAACAATAAAGGAGAGTCTTTCTCAGACCATCATGGTCTAGCTAGGGGGTGGCCAGCGGTAAATCCGTTCAGGAGTGGTTGTGCCTACGATTGGGTGGAAACATGCACCCCTCTCAGCAGTTGCTTCACGAATTCTGGTTTCCTAACAAGTATTTTTATGCTCTGTATACTAGAATTGAAATGATGGTTGAATGTATGTGTCTATGACTAAAAATTGTATTGTATGATTAAAGTAGAAATGCTTACTGTTTTTCTGGGAACCCATGCTTTTGAATGGTTTATGTTTGCTTCAGCTTAGCAGCTGGAGAGCTATGAGACGTAGATCTGTAAAGAAATCTAAGAATAAGTTTTTTGATCCCTGGATTGATTCGAAAGTCCTTAAGGGAATTTCTCCCAAGGATTGGTCTCACTAGATAAGAATCGGGGCAGACTTCGCTGGAATGTTTTAGTCTCGTTGATCCCTCAAAGGGCACCTTTCTCTGTTTGAAAATTTAAGCTCCGTGAATGGGAGGCGCTCCCTTCAAACCAGTCATCCAAGAGACCACGGGCTCATGCCCATGGCCTTAACCAAATCACGGCTAAGAATTGGACGTGCAGCCCCGAGACCTGTCAAAGGATCCATATGACCAAGACCGAGAACCCTTCGCTAGGCCCGAAAGGAGTGAAGCTATTCTGGCTTCGGAACTCTGGAAGTTCGGAGCTCTGGGACGTATGACTTCACAACCCTCGAAAAACAACCGAAGGCAACCTGCCAGTTCGGTTACCAGCAAGGTTGACCGACATCTGGCGTTTTCCCTAACCGTGACCGTGGAATCTGTCCCATCGTTAAACACTGACTCACTTACCGGTCGCGAAGTAACGCGATCCGTAGAACGAAGGGTACTCGGGACGCGGGAGCCTCCCTGACCATTGGATCTACGTCGCGGTCAGTCCGGCATTGACCACTTCAGGAGAACAACAGTGTCATCACACCAGAACCCCCGAATGTCGGAGTTGCGAATTAATATGAGTCGTGGATCTGGGGAGTCCATTGAGAACCCCTCTCAACCATTCGATCAACCAGTGGAAGGACTTGCGTATAGCACTTCGACGATGTCCCACTCCGGGAGAAAAGGAGTGTGGAGCCAGTAGAACCCCCGAACGTCGAAGTCACGAAGTGATGAGGACCATTGATCCGAGGATCATTCGGGATCTCCTTTGACCGTTAGAACTAGACCATGGTCAACTCGACGTTGACCACTCCGAGAATAACAAGGAAATCACACAGTGGATTCCCCGAACACCGAAGTTATGAAGTAACAAAGGCCGTAGATCTTTGGATCTACGTGGACATATCTCGACCGTGAGATCTAAGGGGTGTTGGAAGGCTGTCAGTCTGGAATGACGTGGCATGCTGGCATCACCCAGGGTGACGTGGACCCACGTTCGACGTGCCACATGTCACCTTGATTTGTGCTTTTCGCAAACCCTATGTCCCATTAGAACGTGACACATGTCACCCATTGATGGGGCCACGTGTCATCTTTGCCTTGCCTGTGTCATCCCCCCTTGGCACATATTCGCTTGGCCTATTAGCGGGTGGAGTACTCAGGACCCACTTGTCATTGCCTCTGCATTTAATATGCCATCACGTGTAACGGTTGACCCTTCGAGAGTTCGGGACTTCGCAACTCTGGAGGTTTGGGGTGTAGTATCTTAGATAAGTGGAAAGGGCCAAAGGCCGGAGCCACGTGGAAAGATTTTGGCATCCTTCGGGAGTTCGGGATTTCGGGACTCCGGAGGGTATACGCGTAGAAAGAAAAAGGGGCATTCAGCACCGAAGCATTGAACGCCGAATTCCCCTTAAGCTTATGTGTTAAACGAGGATGAAGTTCATGTTATCCCCTAACCTAGGGATAACTAAGGAGATTATGTCTCGAGGCCCACAGGTCCTAGACATGGAGTACCGAGAGCCATATCGACTTGAGCATGACCCTGGAGGGCCCATCCTTTCATTCTTCAATGCCTCCACTTTGTCAGCAGCAACAACATCCATCACATCGGCCTGGTATTGCAGTAGAGATGGGTCTTGCTCCATGAGGTAATGAGTCTAGGTATCATGGTATGTGTCACTCTGATCCTCAAAACCTTTGAATATGTGCATTTAACTCTTTTTGCTTCTAACGTGTGCTTGGACCTTATGCTTTTCCACTTGACCATACCTGGGGGGAATGACAGGATGCCCTAGCAAGCTAGTACCCATAGGGTTTGAGTTGCCACTGGGGGGATTCGTGAAAGGCCATCGTTCGCTCCCACCATACTTACCACTTTTCATCTTTTTCCCTTTGTTTCATCTCCCTTTTCATCTTTTGGCTCCTCTTTCGTTGTTGTTATAGGAAGTTCTTTCTCAGGATCTTGCTTAGATGTCTTTACAAACTGGAACACTATATTTCCTTGAACAGCCTCAGAACTGCCCTCTCGGATCTGCCTCTGAAATTTGGCCTTAGTGCCTTATATGACTCTCTTCCTCAGAGCAGCCTAGGGATAGACCCAACTCTGTCACAAAAAAAGAAGAAACAGTCTTTAAATTTGTCTTAGGACTTTCATAATTTCATCCTTTGCTGCCCCAGAAATTCACACACAAGGAAAGCCTCAAAACACCATAGGACTGCCTTGGATCTATTGTTGTCATAGCCTCCTGTAGGTCTGCGTTTTCTCCTTTTAGCTGTGGTTTTAGGTCTGCTGGTAGGACCCTTCTGTGGCAGCCCTAGAGGGGGTCTATCTATATTGTCTATCCACTTTAAACAAGGCTCGGCCAGGTCTGCAACCAACCTTAAAATCTCACCACATATTTAAGAGAGGTTCGGCCTCAAACTTTACCACAGAGGCTGCTACAAGTGTGTTGCCATAGGTCTGTAATTTGGTTTTAAGTCTGCGGTCAGCCTTAAAATTTTACCAACAACAAGGGTATAATAGCTTCTAAAGTCCACGGCCTGCCCTTTTATTTGTTGTGCAATAGTCATCTTCAGGAACTGCTCTGATACCATGTTGAATTTCCCACTAGTTCAGACTCATGCATTTAATTTCAATTTTTTTTTTAGCATTTACTTGAACCATAACTAGTTGCATTAAACCAAGATCACAAGAAGAATAACCATGCACAAGAACACAATAAGTATCCTGGGAAACCCTTCTCAACAAGGGAAGAAAACCCAGCCAATCCTTTGCTATATTCTCAAGAGAAAATCCCCCAGCCATCACCAAACCTAGCACACAAGAGGGTGTTGTAATTCTCATAATTTCAGACCACAACTTTTGAAATCATGAGATGTCACAAAGATAAGTGTGTTTCCTCAATGGGGATTCACCTTTATTTATACAAAACTTATTACATCAAATGATGTGTCTATTGGCACATTAGGGTTGACCTCAATAACTCTGAATATAATTAATATTTACAACATTAATTATCTTTCACTTTATGGTGGGGCCGAACTATACCCTTTACATCACAATTAGGGTTACATGTAAATCTTACTCTTAGACAATATAACAAAGGATCTCACACACCCACTAGTGCTCAGCCACTAGGGGCACGTCCACCTGTGCTCAGCCACATGGACGTCCAAATCGACATATCTCTATCTCACTGCGTCTCACAGGAGAATCATCTAGACACACACTCACTAGTACTCAACCACTAGGATCATGTCCACATGTGCTCAGCCACAGGGACGTCCTACTCAACAGATATCTATCTCACTGCGTCTCACAGGAGAATCATTTGGAGTACCACATCGTCTCAACTCTCTACACATAGTAGAACAGTAAACCCATCACATGGGCTCCTTCACCCTTCACAGGGGTACACATTGTTTCATCTCAAATGATACACCCATCTCATGGGCATCTTCCCTTCTCAGGGGCACACGGCGTTTCATCTTCGTCTCAAAGAGAATGACACACCCAGCTCATGGGCATCTTCCCTACATAGGGGCACACAATGTTCCATCTCCGTCTCATCGAGGAACTACACACCCATCTCATGGGCTTCCTCACCCCACACAGGGGCACACAACTTTCCATCTTTGTCTCAGAGAGGAACAACACACCCATCTCATGGGCACACCCAACTCATGGGCTCTCTCACAGGCCAACTCACTCAGTCTGTGTCCTGGAGGATGTCTCACGCAGCTATAATCATCAACATTTTCTACTTCAACCAGTTGGACAGTGAAAAGGTCAAAGCTACTAGTGAGCAGATAAATTTTCAAGTCTTCTTCAGTAACACTATTTGATGCCATGGGGCATCCTTTGTAACGTATCTCTAACCTTTTCCTCTGTATATATATATATTTTTTTATGTTCACTTTCTTCTTTTTGTACTTTATGTATAATAGTTCATTTTAAATCTTGTATTATATCTTGTATATACATATTAATTGTGCAATTTACACTTGGTCTTCATATACATGTGTCGTTGATGTTGTTTTTGGCGAGATGTTTGTGATGCAGGAACAGATTCTGGATTCTCGCATGCTCTCCTTTTTGCTTAAAGATCAAGCACATGTCCCCATATGGAGCCAATGTTATCCACCAAGTTGCACTTGGATGGACTTCCAACGAGCCGCCAAAGATTGAACATTTCCTTGTTCAAAATTTAGATTTCAAAAGTTCAGTCGATCAATAACACCAACCATTTTCACATTTTCCATACCCTCCGAGGAATTGTAATAGGAGATGTTGCATGATAAACTTGTAAAAGGTCGTAGCCACCTTCGACTTAGGCATGAGTTGCTACTTTGGAGTGTTTTTTTTACTTGTTAATTATATTTTTCCGTTTAAAGGCAATATATAATTTCCGAGTTTTTTCACTCAATTTCTCCAAAGATGGAGTATATACTCATGGTTAGGCCTTAGCATGGATCTAAGCCTAGTTTCTAATGTATATTACCATGCTAAACATATTCCTAAAGTTTTATGGAAATGTGCTAAGTTCCCCTTAGGATTTTTTAATTTTTTTCAGTTAATTAAAACTTTTCCACAAAACGGGAATTTTGAATTAAAAATTAAAGTTGTAATAAAAACGTGGTACTAGGGGAGTTCTTATGCCTTGGGGGTGCTCATTTTTTGACCTAGAGCACCCACATTACCTAAGTACCCACTTTGGTGAGTGTGAAATTAGTGATTTTAATCACTAAAAAGTTAATTTTACTCAAAAAAACCCAAAAAAGACAAAAAAAATCAGCAAACCTATATTTTGGGGAACATGTTTGGGACATGTTTTGAGTTGACTCTACCTTCCTTTGAGATGGAAAAGGCTGATGGATACATGTGGAGGCTTAACAAGAGATCAAAGCATGTGTTGTATTTAGTTTTGGAGTGTGGGCCAAGAGGAGGTGCACCCTCCTTGAGAGGTGGCGCACCCACATGAAAGCTCACCAAAGTTTTGAAATGTGGTGACTCCTTCTCCACCTTATATATCCCTGTTATGTGGCGAGCTGTGAGAGATTTGTGAAAGAAGGTTGTCTTTGACTCTACACTTGGCATGCTTTTCCACTCCAAGTGGTGCGCCCCCTTCTCCAAGTGGTGAGCCCTCCTCCTCTTGGCATTTTTCTCCTTCTCTATAAATTGGAGCTCTCTCCCATTGTAAACTAGTTGGAGTTTGGGAGCCTTGCTTGTGGTTGTATACTATTGTAATACTTTTCATTTGGAATAAAGAGACTTTGGAGGTCAAGAAGGTGTGTTATACATGTGTGTGGATGTTTGATGTCATTTGTGCTTAATCTATGAGGTAATACCTGCCTAATTTCTAGCTTTAAGTTTGTTGATTTGGCCTTTGAAAGGGTGCTATCATCTAGGAGGATAGGATTTTATCTAGATTTGTTGTTAAATCCTATTGTTCATTTATATTTAGAGATTTTGATTTGTATACATGTTTCGGTTAACTAATATACTTTTCAAGTCTCTTTTGTAGGTGACACCAATTTTCGTTAACCAGTTTTGTTGCACGATTTTAAAGCTTACAAGTTCTCATAGCTTGGAGTGGTGATGGAACTTGGTTGTTGCTTCATAAATTCAAGGATTTAAAGACTTAGTCCCTCCTTAATTCACCTAAAGACTCCATTGACCAAGGATTCCAAGGCTACAGGTTTCTTCCTTCTCTCTTTCTCAAAAGAAAATTTTTTTTTTGGTTACTTTGTTACAAATGCAAGTACTTGAATCTATCTTTAGTTCAAATTATGAATATCTAAGTTTACATGCATAAGATAAACTAGATCTAAGTTTGTACTTTCAAGTTTCATCTAATGCTTAGATCTAGCATAGGAAAAGTCTCATTTTAGCATGTTTTTCTTTCGAAATTTTTAGAAGTTAAAAGGTAGCCCTTTTCAAAGATATTTTACTTCCATATTTGACAATTAGAGTGCCTTTATATTGTTGTTTTAAAACAGCAAACAAAGACCCTAAGGAGACAAGTTTTTTAGCTTTCTCTTCTTAGTTCATTTTGTTCAATTTACACTAGTTTTACTTAGTCAATTTTGGGGCTTTCCTACTATTAACCAAAGACACTTCCAAAGTGTTTTTGGCCATCTTCTGTCTTTGTTTTCTTGCTATTTTTTTGCAGTTTTGCAAACAGATAAGAGGAAATTATGTTCGTTTTGGGCAGATTTGGAGCATCCGGGACCCCCGGGAGCATCCCTTTCTCCAATAAACATTTGTAAAATGTTGTAAAGACTTGTGACCCCCCTAATGAATGGTCACAAGTCACTCCAATAAAGAGTTGAGTAATTTCTTTAATAAAATCAGTGGGGCTACAAACTCCCACTTTTCATCCCCCCTAGGGGAATGGTGTTTTTGGTGATTGTCTCAATTTTGCAATTTTAGCATAGATTCAATTTTCACAACTAAGTATAAGCTAAAGTTAATCTTTGTATTCATCACAAAGCACTACAATCTCACATAAATAATAAAGTTAAAATAAATCACAATCTAGATTAGATTTCAATTTGCAAAAGTAGAACATTAATTGCTAGTTTAGTTTTCTTTCTGCAATTTCAAAGTTGGAAATAAACCGTCTCCTCAGCTCCTCGCAAGAGGATGGTCAATGAAGACTTTAGTAATTATAAAAACATTTCTCTTTCAGTACTTTACTTTCTTGTTTAAAATCAACAAATCCCCTCAGCTCCTAGTGTGGTTCCCGACCCTTCCAGTTGCGAGCTTGTATCGATTTTCTGGGAGTAAGTTTCATACACGCTGGGCTGGTCAATGGTGATAAAATTAATAGGAAAATCTTAAAATATAATTATTGATTGGCGTTAAGAACCGCCTAGGGGGACTGTGCGAAGTTTCACTGAATACCTCGGGCTTGTTCCCCTCAGTGTTGGACATCCGACACCTCTAGTGAGCTTGTTGGTGGAACCATTGGGTTTCGGCAAGTTCTTAGCAAATCTTTGAGCTAAAGGGATAGCCTCTTGAGAGGCCAAATCTAATTTAGTCAAACACTTTATTTCCATGCAATAAAATTTATCTCATTAACCTACCATCAATAAATCGTAATAAAACACATGATCTACATTGCCCATGATAACTTTAAGGCACTCATTTCAATTCTACATTTACAAATCCATTTGCATCAAGCACTTCATTTTCAATCATTTACTTTGAAGCAATTTTGATTTACTTGCATATAACATTGTCTCAAGTATCCTTTTATGCAAGTATATTTTTATGTATCTTGCGGTGATTAATTGAATGTGTATTCTTTAGAATAGATTTGATTTATATTGGTTAATGCAATAAACTCCTAGAATACTAGTTGCTTAGATTTCAGTTTAAGCCTTAGATTATTTTTTTTAGGGACTACCCCCCTTGGCTTCGCTAGGAGTTGGCCTAGACGAAGGATTTGAGGATTAGGTGACAGCACCTTAACTCTAACTTTCCCTCAAGGACACATCGAGTGGATTGAATATTTCTTCCACGTCTCCCAGGTGTGTATAAGGCTGCAACATTTTGGCGTCGTTGCCGAGAATAAATATTTATATTCCCGGAGTACGACTTTTGTTTTCCTTTTTGCCTTTTTCTTTGATTGATGCTTCTTGTTTGTTTAGAATAAACTTGATCATGTAGCAACTCCACTTCAAAATAATTTGACAATGTATTTTGCAAAGAGGAACTCACGGTTTGCTTAGCTTCATCCTTGAACCCAAAGGTATTTTTGGAGGAAGTTAGCCAAGCTTTCTTCTCGTAGGATCCTTAATAATTTTTGGGTCCCAGTCCATTTCTGTTAGAATTTTCTTTTTTCTAATAAATATAGTTTAGAAATGGATGATCTTTATAAACCTATTGATTTTTCTGCAATAAGTGGTTATCCACATCTGATTCCAAAAAAAGCAATTAAAAATTTGCCTTGTTTTCAAAGTAATAATATTGTTGATGCTAGACGTCATGTTAAGAAGGTTTCCCTTTGCTTTAATAAATGGTGTCATAATGCCTTATATGAAGATGTGGGAATGAAATTGTTTTTCTTATCTTTTGATGATGATGATCTTGATTGGTTTATAGAACTTAAGGATAAACAAGTTAGCACTTACAATGAAGGGATTGATGCCTTTATGGAAAAATGGAAGGAGAAGAAACCTCCAAATATAAAAAGTGTCAATTCGGATGTTAAGAATGATGCTTCACCAGATTCCAATCAGAAGTTTAAAATGTCATTCAAGCCATGGAATTTATCTATGCAAAACAATTAAAGGCCATGGAAGCTCACCTTGCAGAGGCAGAAACTTGTATCATGTATTTAGACCCTATAGAGCCAGAGCTCCACAGCGAACAAGAAAGGGAATTTCACCTGGAAATTCCAGAAGAGCCTATAGATGAGTCATTAAATGGTCATGAGGAAACAAAGGATTTTGAGTTTAAAATGATTGAATATATAGATAATTCAAATCCCCACCCTCCTCCCGAGGAATCCATCTCCTCAAAGAAGATCTTTGACAGTTATGATGAACTTGAAATGATTAGTGAAGCAGATTCTTTGACAATTCCAATTCCAATTTCTCAACCGTCAGATGACTTAATAACAGATAATGGGAAAATGGAACACAACTCCACTTTATCCACTCCAGATCATTATGAGCAGTGGTTGGACTTCCACCATGACAATCCAATGCAGAGATTCATCAAAACTTTACAAGGTTTTCCAGACTTCAATGTTTGGTTGAATAAAGAAATGCACATATTTCTTGAGTGGTCTGCTCTCAAGAAAAACACCAAGTTGATAAAACTTGGAAAAGGATCTTCAATGAGTCATCCCGAATAGGGCTTTTTCAGACATTTGAGGTCTTATTTCATCCATGACATGGTTGTTACGTATGTTTTCTGTTGAATTTCTCACTAGTTCAGACTCATGCATTTAATTTCAATTTTTTGTTTAGCATTTACTTGAACCATAACTAGTTGCATTAAACCAAGATCACAAGAAGAATAACCATGCACAAGAACACAAGAAGTATCCTAGGAAACCCTTTTCAACAAGGGAAGAAAACCCAGCCAATCCTTTGCTATATTCTCAAGAGAAAATCCCCCAGCCATCACCAAACCTAGCACACAAGAGGGTGTTGTAATTCTCATAATTTCAGACCACAACTTCTAAAATCATGAGATGACACAAAGATAAGTGTGTTTCCTCAATGGGGATTCACCTTTATTTATACAAAAATTATCACATCAAATGATGTGTCTATTGGCACAATAGGGCCGACCTCAATAACTCAAAATATAATTAATAATTACAATATTAATTATCTTTTACATTAATTATCTTTCACTTTATGGTGGGGCCGACC
>SNQJ01S0115986.1:16455-27947 GCA_010110895.2 Picea sitchensis | reverse complement strand
GCAAGATTGGTGCAATAGATAATTTTTCCTTTAAAGTTTCAAATGTGGTTTGACATTTCTCATTCCAGGAGAATTTTGTAGATTTTGTAAGTAATTGAAATAGAGATGTTATCTTTGTAAATTTTTCGATAAATCTACGATAGTATCCTGCATGTCCTAGAAAGATGCGGACATCTTTCTGGGTTGTGGGCACCGGAAGGTCACGAATGACTTTGATCTTAGCGATATCTACTTGGATTCTTGTAGGTGATATGTGGTGTCCTAGAACAATACCCTCAGTTCAAAGAATATGGAATTTTTCATGGCTGAGAGAGAGGTTGGTTTCTTGGCATCTAACCAAGACCTTTTCTAGATTGTCTAAATCTTCCTGAAAGGTATCTCCATATACGGTAAAAACGTCCATATAATTTCCATGCAATCATTGGTCAAGTCAGAGAATATACCTAAGACAACCCTCTGGAATGTAGCCAAAGCGTTACATAGTCCAAACAAAAGTACTTGGTACACATAAGTTTCCCATGGGCATGTAAAAGTAGTTTTCGCTTGATCTATAGGGGTGATTTGTATCTGATTATAACCGCTAAACCCATCGAGAAAAGAGAAATATTTTTTTCCTACCAAGTTGTCCAAAGCTTGATCAATGAATGGTAATGGAAAGTAGTCTTTCAACGTGGAATTATTCAACTCCCTATAGTCTACACAAATACACCACTTTCCATTCTTATTTGGCACAATAACCAAGGGCGAAACCCATTTACTGTCAGAGATTGGGTAAATAAAATTTATCTCAAGCAGCTTCTGGAGCTCCTCCTTGACTATATCCTTCAGACCAGGGCTCATTCTCCATTGTGGTTTTCGAATAGGTCGGGAATCCTCCTTAAGATAGATGTGATGGGTGCATAGATCAGGGTGGATCCCTTCCATGTTAGTATAATCCCAAGAGAAAGTGGAATTGTGCTTTCTTAATGTTTCAATGAGATGCTTTTGTTGTGAGGGGTCTAGTTTGGGATTGATATTCAAGGTCTTTCCAGGGTAGATTTCAACAACTAAGATTTGATCTTCATAGGTAGTATTCACCATATATAATTTGGCTAGTAATTGTGTTGGTTCAATTGGTGAATAGACTTCTTGGAATTTCTCCCCTAGGATATGCTCAAAATTTGGGTGGTTGGCTATGTGAGGATGTGCTAGATATGTACAAATAAAATCATCCTCAATAGCTTGTTTAAATGTTGATGCTTGGTCAAAGGTCAACAGGGGTTGTGTGGGTTCCTCGTCACTATATTCGATCCATGGGGAATTATCTAGGTTAGGGGAAGGTTTAGAAGGAGGGTAAAGTGTTAGCTTCTTGGTTGAGTTCCTGTGGGAGATGGTCATATCCCCTGATTTGCAATCGATATATGCGTCGACAGTGGCTAGCCAGGGTCTTCTTAAAATTAATCGGTATCCTCCTAGGTTGGCCTTTGGTTGCAGGACCATAAATTCTGGTGGATACTTTCATGAGTCTATATAAACAATTATATCTTCCAGCATCCCCTCGGGTTTTACTGTGCATCTATCTGCTAGTTGAAGAAATGTAGGGGTTGGTTGAAGGCCCGACAGTTGAAGTTTTTCCATGGTTTCTTTGGTCATTACATTTATGGTTTCTCCTAAGTCTATCCGAGTATTAGTGATGGAAGTGTTATTAATGTTGAATTTAACAACCAGACTTCTTGGATCCATGTATTTGGCCATAAATATTTTTTCTAGAATTAGATCGGCTAACTTCCCTATGGCATGAACAGTTTCTGGGTCTTTCTTTTTCCTTCCCGGTTTCTTGAGGAAGAGTTCTCGAACAACCTTAACATAGATCTGGACGTCCTTGATATCTTGTAATAGAGGAATCTTGACACACACATTTCAAAGCTCTCCTAAAAGGTCAAATTCTGGTTGTGTGGGGGGATTTTCTATATTTAACCTTTCTGGATAAGGTGGTTTTGGGAGCGATTCCAGCTCATCGGGGTGTTTCTGAGTGGTATTTTGTTTTCCTTTAGAGGAATTAGTGTCTTGGTTGTCTGACTCGGGAGAATTTTCCTCATCATCATGTTCCTAGATGATGGGAGAGGTTTGATCCTAGACTACTCTTCCTGATCGTAGATGTATGTTCTGAAACTCCGTAGAAGAAATGACATACATGGGAAAGAAGGGTAGTTCAACATTGCAGGCAGGTTGAACGATTTTTTTATTTGGATTTGGTATTGGTTGGGTCGGTAATTGCATGGGCCTCGGAGGAGGTTGGTTGGATGGCATTTCTAGTTGTTGTTGATGTTGGATTGGAGGGTGTGGTTGAGGACTGGACTGTTGAAGAGTAGGCCCTCTCCAACCTTGTTTCGAAGGTTGATTTTGCGTCTGGGTTTGCCATTGTTTCCAGGGCATGGAATCATACCAATTGTTTTGCAGATATTGATACTGAGTATATTATGGAGGAAATTGGGATTGCTCTTATGTCATTCCTAGCGCCTTGGGTGGCCATGGCTATTTTTGGGCCAAAAAACAAATTTGTTCAATTTCCCCGGTGGCCCCTTGATAAATTGCTTTTAGCTCAAGCAGAGAAGGGGAAATTTTAGTGTTGTAATTTTTCTTGCAGATACCACATATTTCTATGTTATCTAAAGGACACTCTCTCAAAGGGTGTTTTTTCGACATCTAGAACAAAAGATGACTAACACTAGGTTGGCTTCTTCCTTATTTTTCTTTGCTTGGAAAGTGTCCAATTGGGAGCTAAGTGAACTAAGGATATCAATCTTAAAATTTTCCAACATGTTTCATATTTCGGATCTGGTAACTCCTCCTCCTGATGGTTTTGTGACCCTGGAAACTAGGTCTCAGGGGCCTTTCCCATACTTAGTAATACCTCATGAATATTGTTTACACAGTTCGCATATATCATCATAGGTCATCAGGGAGATGTCCCCAACTCCCATAAGATTTAATGCATCCACGCAATCATCCTTGATTCCTCGGAGAAAGATAATACATAATGTTTCGGGATCAAGTGCATTTTTCTTAGTCCTTTGCAAGTTATATTGAAACCTCTCTACATAATCTTCGATGGTTTCTTCCTCCTTCTGTGTCATCCTAAAAATTTAATCTTGTATGTCCCTTACTTTGTCGTAATCCTAGTACTTCTTGAGAAATCTTTGCTTCATTTCATCCCAGGTTTTGATCGAAGTTCCTCTGAGCCCTATGAACCAATGAAGAGCTGCTTATTTTAAGGTTGTTGGAAATAGCTTGAGTTTATGGGCATCGGAATAGTAATCATAGCTTCAAAAAAGGACATCAAATTCAAAGAGGAATGTGTCAGGGTCCTCTCTAGGCAATCCACAGAAATTCGGTAGAGAAGAAGGTGGAATGTTTTTCATTTGAAGTATGCCCTTAGACTCCTGAATAGGAAATTCAAATGTGATTGGTTCTTTTTTCTTCGATGTTTCCATTTCTTATCCCATGTTTAAAATCCTTTCTCCCCACAAATATTCTTCAGAGGCGTTTGAGTTTTCTGGTTCTTCAATAGGGTTACTATGTTCTTCCAATTCAGATCCTTCAATGGGATGATCTTGATTTTGGGGAGATTCATAGGAAGGAGGTTCTATGACTAAACCAACAATAGATTTTATTTTGGGTGGATCTTCTAGATTGTTGGATGCTACTTTTGATTAATGATGAGTACTAGGGGTTTTTGGAGGGTCTCGTTTTTCACGACTTTTACTGGCATGGTTATTAGTGTCACGGGTGGTCCCTGCATGATCCATATTTTATGAGAAGAACGAAATGGATACATATTATTAAAATATTCTTAACATAGAATAACAGAGATACAGTCAAACTAGTTTTCTATTCAATAAGGAAATAAGTTGAAACTGTAAAATGTAGCGGAAAACAAGCTTGTTGGAATGGTGTCGGCTTATCTCTGAGAAGAGATGTGATGATTGTGCTCATTCACAAGAAGATTATTCCAATGAGGCTCTGAAGGCATTTTTTACAATAAACCGAAATGTAAAAAACTCTAGACATCCAAAAAACCTAACCCTAGGAGATGAAGCACCAAAAGTCAAGTGGGCCCCGTTTGGGTAAGTTAGTACATCAACTTCTTGGGGTCGTAACTTTTGCATACGATCTCAGTTTGGGGTGCACGATAGCTCTTGGGAAAGGTATCGGCGAGGAGATCAATTTTGGGTTCTAAATTAGATCCCTTAGATATTAGTGATAATCACGATCTAGAAAAACCTTCATTTAGGCCCTCAAAATGGCCCCAGAAGTTAAAAACTGTTAAAAATAGTAAATTACCAAAATTGCCAAAAAATTGTTTTGAGCGAGCTGGAAAACATGGGTGGCCACTAATATCCACCTGGAACAATATTCCATCCTTAGAAAGCAATGGTATCCATTTCGTTGAGTTCCCCCATCAGATGAGCAAATTCCTGTTGAATTTGGCCATGGGTGAGCCACTTCCCTTGGTGTAGGAGTTTCCCTGCTTTGACGAATTGATAAAGATGGATCCTTTGTTGTCGAGTGCCCTTGATATATGTGTCCACAATATGATCACTAGATTCCTGTTGCATGTATTCAGAGTTGAGATTTGTTTGGTTTCAACTTCTCTGTTATCTCTAAGGTGTCCAATAATGGTGGGAAATATGGTCGAAGGAGAGCCATGTTGAAGATTGGGTACAGGCCAAGGAAAGGGAGAATGTTGAGCTCAAAATCATTGTCACCCACATCCTTGGTGATGGTGTGCAACTCATAACAGAGTGGGCGAAGCTTTCAATGGGGCATTGTAAGGCGTTCTTTCTGCAAGTGCAACCAAACTTTTTCTCTCACATGAAACTTGTGTCGCACCCGATGTTGATCATGGCGCTGCTTGTACTTAGAATTGGACTTTTGTAGAATATCTTGAACCTGTTGGCGGATGTGTTGGATCCACTCAATGAACCAGGTGGCTTTTTCGGCTTCTCTTGGAGCAGGGAACGAGTCGGCCGAGGTGGTCTCCAGGGGTAGTGCAACATCCATGGGGCCCAATGGTTGGAATCCAAACCCCACCCGAAAGGAGTTGTGGCCAATTGAGCTATGTAGGGCTCAGTTGTAGCTATGTTGGACATAGGGAAGACTCTCATCCCATGTGAGGGGTTTATTCTGAATACATGTGTAGGATATGTACGTTCATCCGATTGATTACCTCAGTTTGGCCATTTGTCTGGGGGTGGAAGGTAGTGGATTTGGTGAGCTTGGTATCCATCAGTGACCAAAGGCTCAACCAGATTGTGTTGAGGAACTGACTGTTATGGTCTGAGATAATGGTTTTTGGGATCCCAAAATGTACCCATACTCATTCAAAGAAGATCCTGGTAGTGGCTTCTACTGTAATGTTCTTCTTGCAGACAGCTAGAATCACCATCTTGGAAAAGTGATCAACAACCACAAAAACACAGTCATTTCCCCTCTTAGTGGATGGGAGGCCCGACATGTAGTCCATTGAGATGGATTCCCACGACCCGTCAAGAGTAGGCAGAGGGGTGTACAGGGCCTATTTCTTTATGGTCGTTTTGGAAATAGCGGAGGCAGTGCAGGACCTAATATACTTGCCGACATCCTATCGAAGTTTCAGCCAATATAAATTTTTCTATAGCACTTCCACTATCTTTTCGATACCAAAGTTTCTTGCCACCCGACTATAGTGAGCTTCTGGAATCATCTTCGTGCACTCGCTTGATGGAGCACAGAGATGGCCTAGACAACACAATATCCCATCCTGAAGATGGAAATTAGCGACCACTAAGTTGGCGCCCAACATTTGGTGGGTGGTGGAGAAGTCAGGGTTTGTCTCATAGAGGTGGGGCCATTTGAAGGTCTTATGGCTGCAAGAGTCTAGCACCGTGGTGAGTGTCGCAACTAGAGGTCGGATGAGGAAATCAATAAATCAGTTGGTACTTCCTATTTTATACTTGATGTTGAGGTGGAATTGTTGTAAGTATGTGGACCACTTCTGATGGCGGTCATTCTGCAATTTTACTTGGGTTTTCATGAACTATAGTGGCTTCTGATCAGTGTGGATGAATGTCTCGTTCCCAATAATTTAATGTCTCCACTAGCGGCAGGATTGCACAATGGAGTACATTTTTTTTTCGTAAGTAGGGTACTTACGGACAACATCTGATAGTGTCTCACTATGATATTCCACGGGGTGATAGTGTTGAGTGAGAAAGACACCCACAACATAGTCTAAAGCATATGTCTCGACATAAAAGGGATGTTCCAGGTCCGATAATGAAAGTACTGGGGATGAGCACAAACGATTCTTCAAGTCCTTAAAGGCTTGTTGTTGGGATAGGCCCCACAAAATTTTCCTTATTGCCACCCCTAGTTACTTGACTGAGGGCCCATGTGATATGAGAGAATCCCAACACGAACCTGCGATAGAAATTGGCGAGGCCCAAGAATCTCCGAAGTTCAGTGAGTGTGGTTGGGCATGGCTAGTCACAGATTACCTGTATTTATTTAGATACACATGCACACCATGCTGATCAATGATGTAGCCTAGGTAATGGACCCTGTCCATGCCGAAGGAGCATTTTTCCAAGTTTACATATAGTTTGTGCTGTCACAGGGTGTGGAGAACTTGTTGAATATGATGCAAGTGTTCCGCCCAAGTCTTGTTGTAAATGAGGATGTCATCCAGATACACCACTACAAAATTATTGTTGAAAGGTCATAGGATATCGTCCATCATCCTCTTAAAATTTGTTGGAGCATTTTTCAAACCAAAGGGCATGACCAACCATTCAAAAAAACCTTCTTTTGACTTGAAAGTGGTCCTCCATACATCTTTCTATTCTATTGGGACCTAGTGGTATCTAGACTTCATATCAATATTATTGAAGTATTTTCCCCCAATGAGTTGGTCAAGGAGGTTGTCGATTCATGGAATTGGGTACTGGTTTCATACTATGATTTTATTTAGAGCCCAATAATTAATGCAAAGTGGCCAGGTCCCATCTTTCTTCTGCACTAGCATGATTGGGCTCCCACAAGGCGATGAGTTGGGAAGGATGTGTCCCTTGTGGAGAAGTTCTTAGATCTGCCTCTTCATCTCCTCGTTTTCTAGCAGAGAGTGGTGGTAGACTGGCCCATTGGGTAGCAGTGTGTCTGGGGTCATATTGATGGGATTCTTTACCTAGCAATGAAGAGGTACCCCAGTAGGAGAATAGAAGATATATGAGTATTCTTCCACGACCTTATCCACTTGCTTTTGTTGTGTGGAGAGATCAGTCGTGGAGGCCCTAGATGTGGTTGCGATCTTTTTCTCACTTTGAGAGAGAATCACAAAGAAGACAAATTTCCTGGTCTGAAAGATGGCATTCCTGCATTTCTTGGCAGAGATCAAGGAAATAGCACTAGGAGGGACTGCCTCGAGTATCCTGTACAATTTCCTGTTCAAAGTAATAATAACACTACGAGGCCTAGACTCATATACAACATGACATTTCCATAAATAAGGTTGTCCCAAAAGAACATTACAAACTTCAAGATGAGAAAGATCACACAATACCTCATCTTTGAAGGGCTTGATGTCTTACGACAGTCGACACTATTGGCTGACGCGAAGATCACTTCCTTGGCGGAGCCATCCAATGGTGTAGGGTTATGGGTGTGGCATTTTTGACAGGGCTAGCCTCTTGATGACCTCTTATGAGATGAGGTTCTGCTCGCTACTACTATCAACGATGAAGTGTAGCAGGGTGCCTTTCACCCACATCTGTGAATGGAATAGGCGTTCACCTTCTTCTGGCTTGTTTGGTTCACCAGGAGGGAGATTGGTGGTAGAAATGGTGGCACTGGGTTCCACGCCAATGATTTGTCTTCCCCTTTCTGGTTTTGACTCAGATTCATAACCCACATATGATTTATAGGCTTTCACTTTGGCCATTAGCGACTGCTTTGATTGGCAATCAACAGTTTTATGCCAAGGGCTCTTATGGAAGTCACACCACTTCCCAATATCTTTCTTTTTCTTTTTGGTGTCCTTCTTTGCTTGCGGCTTGAATTGGTTGTCATGATACTATCCATATTTTCTCTATCCTTTGTTATATGGGTTGGGGCTGCCCTTTCCTGGCTTTTTTTGTGAGGGGTTCCGAAGCCCAAATTGTCGCTTCTTTTGTTTGAGCTTGTGCTCGATTTTGAGGGCATATCGGTAGGTTGTGCCTAAGGACAAGATGTCTAGAAATTCCATTTTGGTATGTATGTATCTATGGAGAGCACCGTGATACTTGAGCACCATATTTCACTTTGAATATTTGATACCTATCTTGGTGCGCAAGGTATGGAATATATTTGTGAACTCGGGCACTGCTTGGTCTCTTTCTTGCCGCAATGTGGTCCATTTGGTATACAAGTCGTCATAATTTCCGACAAGGTAGTATTGTTCCTTAATAGCATCATTGAAGGATTCCCAAGTGGTCGTGACTGTAAATAATGAGGGTTCCTCTGTTTCCTTTTTCTCACAGAATTTTTCCCACCAATATTTGACATGGGGAACGACTTTGAGGAGTGCAAAAGTAATCTTTTCTCTATTTGAAAGGTTATGGGCAAAAAAATACCCTTCTAGTAGATTCAACCACTTGTCTAAAACATATACATCTATTTGACCTTCAAATATAGGAATATAGAAGTTTATTTGTACCTTGAAAGAGGCAGTGCCTCTGCTCGAGGAAGATGCTTCGCATGTTGGTAGTTGTCAAAGGATTTGCACGAAACTATCCATCATCTCATTCCTCTGTTGCGTGAGGGCTTCCTCAAGAAACATTTTGAAAGGATATCTTGTCCCATCATGTTTCTTTTCTCTTTCCATGAGATTTCTCTTGGGTGTGCGAGATATTTTGTACTCAAGAGAAATAAGATCGAGACCCAATTCTTTGTACCCTGACCTCATTGGGGATATGCATTAAGACGACAAGGAGCAGACCGCTCTGATACCACTCATCCAAATTTTATGAGCATAATGAAATGAATACAGATTATTAAAAGATGCTTAACATGGAATAATAGAGATACAGTAAAACTGGTTTTCTATTCAATAAGGAAATAAGCTGAAACTGTAAAATGCAATGGAAAACAAGCTTGCTGGAATGGTGGCGACTTATCTCTGAGAAGAGATGTGATGACTGCGCTCATTCACAATAAGATGATTCCAATGAGGCTCTAAAGGAGTTTTTTACAATAAACCGGAATGTCACAAACCCTAGAAATCCAAAAAACCTAACCCTAGGTTATGAAGCACCAAAATTCATGTGGGCCCCATTTGGGTAGGTTCGTACATCAACTTCCCGAGGTCGTAACTTTTGCATATGACCTCCATTTGGGGTGCAGGATAGCTAGTTGGAAAGGTATCATCGAGGAGATTCATTTTTGGGGCTCAATCAGAGCCTTCAGATATCATTGATAATATTGATCCCGAAAAACCTTCATTTAGGCCCTCAAAATAGCCTCGTAAGTTAAAAAATACTAAAAATAGTAAATTACCAAAATTTCTAGAAAATTATTTTGAGCCAGTTGGAAAATATGGATGGCCATCGATATCCACATGGATCACTGCACCACGTGCACGAGGTTTCTTAGTGCCTCAATTCATGCATCCTGTGGTGACTTCTAAGCATAATATCCTTGGGAAGGGATATCAGAGGGTAGTTGTCAACTCCCTGGGGGTTTCCCTTCAGCCTGGTATAGTTCCTAAAATGATCCTAAGGAAAGAGTCCTAATTCTTGAGTGCCTCCCTGGAAATGATGCCAAAATGATGAGGTAAAAATATAATTTCTAATTATTGTGTTACACTCCTTCATTTAATTTTGTCAACCTGAGATTCAATATGTACTTGTGAGGCACTCAGTGTAATATGCACAGAAAAAGGACTCTGGTCCTAAATTGGAAAACCTAACTAAACATGACTACATATAAGGAAATAACAAGAAAGGTGAATCCACCATGTTATAACCCTCAGCCTTACTGGTGGTAACTCTCAAGATAATTTTTTTGAGCTCTCAAAACCTCATACCTTCATGTGTTCACTGGGCATGTTTTAATCACAGTGATTCTGTAGCACTCCAAACAACCAAAATAAACTAATTATACATTATTTGAACTCGTACAAGAACAATCATAAGTAAATATAATATTCAGTTGGAAGATCAGACATCAACATAATCTTGTTGATGCTATTTCCATAATTATTAAATATGTACGATACTTAGCACAAATTGGATATCAGACATCAACATAAGTAATCATTGACAAAGAAATCAATAACATGCATTGATATAGGTCCTAGCATAATCAATATTCATTATGCATCATAACACAGATGGCCATTATGTAGCATGTGTCTATTCTACAGCCAAAGTTAAAAGAAGATCAATATAAACTCAATTCAACAAAGGAAGTAAGTTAACAAAACACTAACAAATAGATGTATCTATATCTATCTATAGCATAGGACAATACATGTGTGTGGGCCCTGTCCCATGGATAAGCCTACACTCGCAACTCTCAGTCTATCACTAGTACACCAACAACTTAATAATCAACACATAGTAGCAATATTCTATTAAAAATCTGAACTTGGAGCTTGTATCTCTTACAATTCGCTCCAGCAAGAAAATGCACACTGATATCATATGTCCTTTACATTCACTAGGACACTAGTATATATACAAACTGAGGGAATCTGGTTAGCTAAATATAGCACTACCAGTTCCTATAATTATGCTAACAGTATGAAACAACCTAACTTCTATTATCTATTGATTTGTTGGGGTAGGCACGATTACATGGAAACCAATGGAAAATAGATGTCATGCCCACAGATTCCTTCCACGAGTTGAACTGGTTTCTTAACTGTGCAGGTGGATCGAGATTTATCTGGCACGTGATGATTTAATTAATTTGGCCTGCTAAAAGTGTCACTTCTCAATATGTAATTGTGTTCTTGCTATCACGTAGGTCCACGATCCTTTGTCTTTAATTGATCTTTGGCGGTTGCAGATTGAATACCTTTTGTTGAGTTTAATCCTTTGGTTTGTTGTAGGAAGTAAGATAATATGTTGATATAATGGCATCGGGGTTGATACATATATACATATATCGAATAATAGGTTGTATTAGAGTTTCGATATATCTTTTTAAAATACCCTTACGCTGTGATAATAATCTTTCATATTTCATTGGGAAGAACCTGGAACAATTTTCACTTACAACCATAGTTAGCATTATTAATATATATGCATATGATAATTCAAATTATATTTTAAAATCCACACCAAACCTTAACCATAAAGAGAAATTAAGATGAATATATAAAAAATTAGGTAATACCTTAGAAGAGATCAGAAAATACAAGGAATGTGTGTTTAGCTACGATGTTGGATGTAGTCAAGTTGTCTTTAGACCTTTCGTCTCTTTTTTATTGGTCA
>SNQJ01S0115986.1:5725-16405 GCA_010110895.2 Picea sitchensis | reverse complement strand
TGTTATGAGGTCGATCATGATATCGTCTTGCTCTCTTTTCTTCTTTGATTTTTCAACAGGCTACTCTTTATCCAATTCTTCTTCCGATTCTTTCTCAATTTCAACAATAGAGGTTGTCCCCAATACTTTTCTAGATACCTTGGTAGACCTCCTACTTCCATCAGTTGTATCTTCAATAATCCTCTTCTTGGGGGGGAGAATTCTAGCCCTTGGCTTAGTTAATGGCTGACCCATGAAGATACTCCACGAAATTCCCATTCTTTCCAGTTTTTCATTGATGATCATCATCATAATCCATTTATGTTAGAGAGAATTATCTGGTCTCTTTTTCTTCCTCGTGAACTCACTCATTTTGACAGGCTTTTATGTAGATAATATGGCATATTCATTGGTATTTCTCCTACCAGATGCATCAAAAGTCGAACATGGTAATGGTGAATCAAACTGTATCATCCTTCACAAGTGATGAACTTCTGCAAATGAAAAATCACTTCATCCTAGGGGAAACAAAAGGCTTCTCTTAGTATACCCCTTCTCAAATTAGGAAGTGGGGACGATATCTTGAGAAATTGATCCCAATTTTCAGGAGATATTTTAAAGTTCTTATACCAATTCTCTCCTTGTAGGGGTAATTCGATAATTTTTCTCATGGATTCATCAGAAACAATAAGGGCCAGTCTCCTTAATGTGGTGTTCCTCCCATTAAAATTCTGGGCAAATTCTGAGACTAAATCATGGTCAAAACCTTGGAATTGTTCTAGAAATTCCATCCAACCCGTTTGCTCAAATATTCTCATGTTCATTGGGTTTCGTTTAATTACCTCTATATTATCAGGCTTAGCCCTGTTGACTTCTCCTCCCATATTTGCAAGGTTAATATTGACTAAGAAAAGAAACAGTTATGGTTGCAGCACTTACCAAGAGTTTATCACCAACCTAATGCAGGTTTTTTTTTTTCTCCCCCCGACTCAAATTTACTCTACGAGATATCACCTCTTCTCCCTTTATTTATTTGGCCCGATTCCTTTCTCTGGAAAGGGCACATTCTATGTCTGAGTTCAACTTGGAGAAAATAAATCTTTGGCTCCCATTAATTTTCAAGACCGAGTCATGATTCAAATCTCGACTGCAACTCAGATTATGGTCGGTGGCTTACTTAACTCACCTGATTTTACTCGGGCTCTCGTCTTCTATGGGCATCCAAGACAAGCTCAACCACTGGCCCGAATATCCTCTATATGAGTGGACGACTCCTTTTTACTAAATACACCTACAAATTGTCACGTCCAGTTCCCTTTTATAGCTCGATTTTCCCCTGGAATATCTTTTTTATTGTGTCCCTCTTATTGCTCGTTGAGTTCCAGTGCAATTTTGAATATGCCTGGTATGATAAGATGATTTGAGCGATGGATCTGTAGCCATGGTGAAGTGATGGATTTATCCCCCTTTATAGTCTTGCCTAGTTCATATCACCTGGATACCTGGTAGTGTCTGTCGAGCTTTCACAAGTCACCTCTTCCCTCGATTCAAGTCTCTGTGGAATTGATTAAGTGTTTTTGCATAGTCGAGAGCTACCGAATGGTAACTATCTCATTCAGGTATTCTTAGGACCAGAAATAATTTCACATCAAGACCGATGAGGGTATGGAATAATTATTGGATAGAGTGTGAACATATGTGGTAGTTTAAGTATGGTTGATTCATAATGGTCAATTAGACATGGTCTGATCGCTACATAATGGTCATAAATTCGATATGAAATGTCATTATATAGCATAATCCTTAGGATCTATCCCTTAGCCAATGTTTAAAATGCTATGTAATATAAAAATTGTGGTAGGCCTTAGTTTCGTAGATGAGGTTTAGCTAATGCATTACCATGATATCAATGATGTTTTATAGACAGGATGGGGTACTAACCAACAATATCTATAGGATAATTTATTTGTAAATTAGCAGTCTTCTAGGAATTAGGATAATCGAGGATAATTAAGGAATGATATCACCGATTTTCTACATAATCTCTTAACTTCAAATTATAGAAAATAAAAAGGGTGGTTTTAAAAGAGAACCTGAAATTTCCAGTTGTGTGATGTGGATGCTCCTTCTAATAGGATCCCTTATTTTCTGTCGTAGCAGGCTTGTCTTTTGAATTTCTTGGTTCAGATATGCTTAGTACATTTGGTAACGATAAGATCCCTTGTAATTCTGCAGGGTCACAAAACTGGACTTTGAAATATATGTTGCCAATGCTTTTCTACAATGTTGGATGTAGTCAAGTTGTCTTTAGACCTTCTGTCTCTTTTTTATTGGTCATGACAGAGTAACAAGTTCCCTTGCAATCATGTGGAATCATGAAGCTGATATTATAAATGAAACATTTGAAGAATAATTTTGTCAATATGCTCGAAGGTTTCCATCAGGGAACTGAAAATGTAATCACAACTTTATCACTGGATACTTTTACTTATCATATACTCATACTAAAAATGAAAAAATTGTTTGTATGAAGTTTGGGTTGCAAATAAGAGCATGTCCAACTATTCCTTGAAAGGTTTTCACAACTAGAATTTTCTTAACTTGGTGACGTTGGTCAGTAGCTGATTTTTGAATGTCATCAAAGCCGACAATGCCTGAGGCCAATTTTTGCCACCATATATTTTTATTATATATATATATATATATATATTAATTGGGAAAAATAGGTCAAGGAATAGTGGGCACAGATGACGATGCCATTGTGCCCATTATATTGAGATCAATCTGTTTGACTAGTTATTGAATAAATTCCTCCTTGGTCCTGGGATTTCGATGCAATCTCAATCAATGACCATTTTCCATGAATGAAATTATTGATTTGTCAATGGTACAGAGATTAACGGAGCCATTCTCGTATACATTATCCACCTCATATGGTCCCAACCATCGGGTGTGGAATTTTCCTTTAAAATCCTTATATCGCAAGTCAAATAGAAGGGCCTAGTCTCCTTCATTAAACTTCTTTTCTTTGATGAATTCGTCATGCCATTTAGCCCTATGTTTTTGGACTAAAGAAGTTTGATGTATTGCAGCTTGGCGTATCTTTTAAAGCTCATTAATCTATTCAAGCCTATGTTGTTGGGATTCTGAGAGATCCAAGCCCACCTATAGTGAGATCCTCAAAGTTTTGATCTTGAATTCGATGGGGAGAACCACATGTTTCCCATATAATAGTTCATATGGGGTAAACCCTATGGTGTTCCTAGAGGTGGTTTTGTAGGCCCATAAGGCCTATGGGAGTCTGTCAGCCCAATCCTTATGATGTTGTATTGTTTTAGTTAGAATAGTTTCTAGTACCTGGTTAGTGACCTCCACCTGTCAGTTTGTCTGAGGGTGGTATGGAGTTGACATTTGTTGTTTAATCTTGAATTTCTCAGTAATGGACTGTATGAGATGTGAAGTGAACTAGGTCCCTTGATCAGTGGCAATCTCCCGAGGGACCCCAAAGCAGACAAATATATCTTCATATAAGAAATTGGCCATTGCATTTTTTGTGGCCTTTGGAAGTTCTTTGGCTTCAACCCATTTAGTTACATAGTTAGTGCATATCAGGATGTGCATGTTCTATTTCGATGGTGGGTTAATTGGCCCCACAAAATCAAGGGCCCACTTCTCAAAGGGTTCTATATGAAGTTGAGGCTGTAGTGGAATCTCATCCGACTTCACAAGTCATCCCATTTTCTGACACTTGTCGCAACTCCTGACGTACTGCTTGGCATCCCGAAAGATTGTTGACCAATAATACCCCAGGTGAAATACTTTTTTTGTAGTCCTATTATCTACAAAGTGGCCTTTGCATGGTTCATCATGACATGCTTTGAAGATGTCATAGATTTTTTCTTCCCGAACACAGCGTAGGATAATATGATCCTACCTAGTACGAAACATGTATCCTTCGATCCAGGAATATGTTGCGCATTGTTAGATAACCCTTTGATGTTATTTTGGGGATATATGTTGTGGAAGTTTACCTACAGCCAAGTAATTAGTGATATCTGCAAACCATGGTGTATTAGTAGATAAAGAGGACAAGTGCTCATCTGGGAACCTCTTCCATAGGGATGTATTCTCCTTCGTTGGCGAGTCGAGAGTGAAAGTCCACAATGATGTTCTCCCTTCTTGGCTTGTCGATGATTACAATGTCAAACTCTTGTAGTAAGAGAAACCACCTAGTTACTTTGTCGTTGGTGATCGATTTGGTCATTTTATAATGAATGGAAGAGTGATCAGTATGTACGAAGACTGAATAACCTTTGATGTAATGAAGAAATTTATTAATGGCATATACAATAGTAAGAAACTATTTTTCGGTCATGGTATAGTTATTTTCAATAGGGGTAAGGTTCTTACTGATGAAATAGATGGTATATGGTCGTTTTTCCTCTTTATGTACTGGAACAACTCCAATGGTTGTATTTGAGGTGTCTGTAGAGATATGGAAAGGTATGGACCAATTGGGACCCTGTTTTGAGTCCCCATATTAATATTGTATTTTTTTTATTTGATGAAAGGCCAGAGTGTCTGAACAATTAAAAGAAGTCGGAGTGCATAGGAAATGTAATACTTTGAACAGTGAAAATAATAAAATACATCATTGGTTGCAAGATGGACAAGGACAAGAGTTATAGGGGGTTATGATTCCACGAGAGAGGGGGCTAAAGGGGCTAAGTATTTTTATTATATTTTATTTACCCATCTTGGTTTTAATTGAGAAAAGTTGTTGCATGAGATTGTTGGGGAAAGGCCATGTGGTTCTTGATTTTCATGTAAATATATAAACCCCTCTTTTGGGTTATATGGGGGTTATTCTTCATTCACTCATTCACTCTTTTGTTCTTTCATTTTTGGTTCTTCATTCATTATTCCTCATTCATTCTTGTTCTTGGTTTTGGACATGGGAATGAATTGTTGAGGAAAAAATCCATTGTTTTTTTGGCTATAATAACTAATGGTGTATTCCAGCCATGAATTGGTGTTTGTATGCTTGAAATGCATTGGCATGTGTTAAACCTTGCTCACAACTACGAATCCTGAGAGTCCTAACATGGATATTCTTGACCAAATGCACTGGAGCCCTGGAAAGAAGTAGATATCTTGAGGGACTACATGGTAGTGAAGGGGGTTCATCATCTTTGGGTGGTGCAAGCTAGAAAGAAGAGAGACGGTGTAATTTGGATTGTTGTATGTTGAGAAACATGTGACATCTTGAGTGTTGACTGGTTTGGAAAATTTGAGTGTCACTTTGGAACCCATCCTTGTGGATTTATAGCCCCGGTGACGATGTAAAAATATAATTTCTAATTATCGTGTTACACTCCTTCATTTAATTTTGTCAACCTAAGATTCAATATGTACTTGTGAGGCACTCAGTGTAATATGCACAAAAAAAGTAATTTAGTCCTAAATTGGAAAACCTAAATAAACAAGACTACGTATGAGGAAAGAACAATAAAGGTGAAGCCACTATGTTATAACCCTCAACCTTACTGGTGGTACCTCTCTGGATAAGGTTTTTGAGCTCTCAGAACCTCGTATCTTCATTTGTTCACCTGGTGGGTTTATAATCACAGTGATTATGTAGCACTCCAAAGAAGCAAAATAAACTAATTATACTTTATTTGAGCTCATACAAGAACAATCAGAAGTAAATATAATATTCAATCAGTATTCCAGTACTTGATTTCAATAGTTTATGGGATTCTTGAATCGATAATCTTGTTGATGCTATTTCCACAATTATTAAAGATGTACAATACTTAACAAAAATTGGATATCAAACATAAACATAAGTAATAATTGACAACATAATCAATAACATGCATTGATCTAGGTCCTTGCATAATCAATTGTCATTTTGCAGCATAACACAAATGGCTATTATGTAGCCTGTGTCTATTATACAACCTAAGTTAAAAGAAGATTAATATAAAATCAATTCAACAAAGGAAGTTAGTTAACAAAACACTAACAAATAGATGTATCTATATCTATCTATAGCATAGGACAATACCTATGTGCGGACCCTGTCCCACGGATACGCCTACACTCACAACTCTCAGTCTATCACTAGTACACCAACAAATTAATACTCAACACATAGTAGCAATATTCTATTAAAAATTATGAACTTGGAGCTTGTATCTCTTACAATTCTCTTCAGTAAGAAAAAACACATTGATATCATATGTCCTTTACATTCACTAGCACACTAGTATATATACAAACTGAGGGAATATGGTTAGCTAAATATAGCGCTACCAGTTCCTATAATTATGCTAACAGTCTGAAACAACCTAACTTCTATTATCTGTTGATTTGTTGGGGTAGGCACGATTACATGGAAAACAGATGCCATGCCCACAGATTCCTTCCACGACTTGAACCAATTGCTTAACTCTGCAGGTGGACTGATATTTATCTGGAATGTGATGATTTAATTAATTCGACTTGTTGAAAGCATCACTTCTCAATATGTAATTGTGTTCTTGATATCACATAGGACGAGGATCCTTTGTCTTTAATTCATCTTTGGCAGTTGCAACGTGAATACCTTTTGTTGAGTTTAATCCTTTGGTTTGTTGTAGGAAGTACGATAATATGTTGATATAATGGCACTAGGGTTGATACATATATACATATATCGAATAATAGGTTGTATTAGAGTTTCTATATATCTTCTTAAAATACCCTTACGCTGTGATAATAATCTTTCATATTTCATTGGGAAGAACCTGGAACACTTTGCACTTACAACCATAGTTAGCATTATTAATATCTACACATATGATATTCAAATTATCTTTTAAAATCCACACCAAACCTTAACCATAAAGATAAATTAAGATTAATATATAGAAAATTAGGAAATACCTTAAAAGAGGTCAGAAAATACAAGGATTGTGTGTCTAACATGTATAGAGAGGAAAAATGTAGATATGTCTATAGGGTATAGGAAGCGAAAAAGATGTCAAAATGGGGGCTCATCATCACTCCATACTGACTTGGTTGCATGTCCTCATTCAAATTATTCTATCTCTTCCATACCTGCATGTATTTCTCCCCAATCATAGGTTTGATGCCCAAATTCACCTATATTATAATATCCCAAGGTTATGTCCAGTTGCAGCCACTGAGTTCTTTCGTCTTCCTCATCCCAGATAATAGGAGCCTTGTAGAATCTATTAGGAAACCATATGATATGGAAATTAAATCTAAGGCCCACCCACCTAGTGCCATATCTTAACAAAGAGTTGGCATAGAAGGAAGCCCTATTGAGGGATAAACTGAATTATGGGTACCCCACTGGATTTCTATCTTTTAAATACTTAGGGAGGTCTCCCCAAATATCGTGGGATATCAATAATGCCTCCACAAATTAATCCCTGGAGACCTGTAGAAAATCATTTATAGCATATCTTTGATGGTGTTTGATGGTAACAACATCCCCCAGATTTGTTCTTAATCTTTGTAGGTCATCCTTTATGAGATGAGGTAGGGGGTATTCATCCTTTACATGTAATCTTGCCTATTAATCCATCCTCATGTAGAATTCAACATCCTTTTTCCACTGAGAAAAGTCGAGTATATGGGAAGTGAATGCTTGTAATTGAACATCCCCAACACCAGGGTTGGGATTCCACCTGGAATTATCTGGAAAGATAAAGTTGTAAATATAAAGCTCGGATAATGGATTATGCTCTTTCATCTCTGCATAAATATACATACTGACAAATTCATCTGGTTGTTTGATCTCGTGGAGATGTCCAACTTCTATTTGCCTCAATCTGAAAACTGTCCATCTATCATGCAAGAAGAGAGGGTAACATCTAGGTGTCTCTTTGTTGTATATACCCTCAAAGAAAATCTCAGTGGTTTGTTTTATTAATTTCCTTGTTTCTTCCAACTGTTGCTTGTACCATTTAATCTTTTCAGTCCATTTTCGTTCTTGTTGCAAGTACATGGAAAACCATCTGGTCTTGAGATTTTCTATGGATTGCCTATGAGACTCCTTATTGATGATTCTGAGATCAAAGAGCTCATCCTTATTTATTCATTGGGGTAAGTCTGGTTTTAGCTGTATAAAGGCAAGTGTATTAGTAATGACATCATCCAAGAAAGTGTTGAAAATCATTTGTGCTTCTTTCACATGGACCTTTGCACAACATTTTTCTCTTTCCTATGAAACTTCCTCATCCTGAATATCACCCATCACATTCCATGCATTACTTTGTGGTAAATTGTGATATTTCAGTTTCCTTTGGAGATTTTTGTTCTGTAGCAATAGGCTTCTATTTTGTTTAAGGAGAAATCAATAACTAGGGATACAGAATCAAAATGGATTGGGTTCCATATGCCTTCGACCTCCCTTTTGCTTCTTACCATGTTCTTTACATCCTGGAATGCAATGGGAACAAATTGGTAAATCGTGATATCTAGTTAGCTCCTTGGGTGAGGAAGGAGAGGAAGAGAGGATTTCAAACCTTGTCCAATTCTGCTCTGAATCCAAATTTGGGGGCTCCACCCCTTCAGGCTTTGTTATGAGGTCGATCATGATATCGTCTTGCTCTCTTTTCTTCTTTGATTTTTCAACAGGCTACTCTTTATCCAATTCTTCTTCCGATTCTTTCTTAATTTCAACAATAGAGGTTGTCCCCAATACTTTTCTAGATACCTTGGTAGACCTCCTACTTCCATCAGTTGTAGCTTCAATAATCCTCTTCTTGGGGGGGAGAATTCTAGCCCTTGGCTTAGTTAATGGCTGACCCATGAAGGTACTCCATGAAATTCCCATTCTTTCCAGTTTTTCGTTGATGATCATCATCATAATCCCTTTATGTTAGAGGGAATTATCTGGTCTCTTTTTCTTCCTCATGAACTCACTCATTTTTGACAGGCTTTTATGTAGATAATATGGCATATTCATCGGTATTTCTCCTACCAGATGCATCAAAAGTCGAACATGGTAATGGTGAATCAAACTGCATCATCCTTCACAAGTGATGAACTTCTGCAAATGAAAAATCACTTCATCCTAGGGGAAACAAAAGGCTTCTCTTGGTATACCCCTTCTCAAATCAGGAAGTGGGGACGATATCTTGAGAAATTGATCCCAATTTTCATGAGCGATTTTAAAGTTCTTATACCACTTCTCTCCTTGTAGAGGTAATTCGGTAATTTTTCTCATGGATTCATCAGAAACGATAAGGGCCAGTCTCCTTAATGTGGTGTTCCTCCCATTAAAATTCTGGGCAAATTCTGAGACTAAATCATGGTCAAAACCTTGAAATTGCTCTAGAAATTCCATCCAACCCACTTGCTCAAATATTCTCATGTTCGTTGGGTTTCGTTTAATTGCCTCTATATTATCAGGCTTAGCCCTGTTAATTTTCAAGACCGAGTCACGATTCAAATCTCCACTGCAACTCAGATTCTGGTCGGCGGCTTACTTAACTCACCTGATTTGACTCGGGCTCTCGTCTTCTATGGGGTCCAAGACGAGCTCAACCACTGGCCCGAATAGCCTCTATATGAGTGGATGACTCCTTTTTACTAAATACACCTACAAATTGTCGCGCCCAGTTCCCTTTTACAGCTCGATTTACCCCTGGAATTTCTTTTTTCTTGTGTCCCTCTTATTGCTCGTTGAGTTCCAGTGCAATTTTGAATATTCCTGGTATGATAAGCTGATTTGAGCGATGGTTCTGTAGCCATGGTGAAGTGAGGGATTTATCCCCCTTTATAGTCTTGCCTAGTTCATATCACCTGGATGCCTGGTAGTGTCTGTCGACTTTCACAAGTCACCTCTTCCCTCGATTCAAGTCTCTGCGGAATTGATTAAGTGTTTTTGCATAGTCGAGAGCTACCGAATGGTAATTATCCCGTTCAGGTATTCTTAGGACCAGAAATAATTTCACATCAAGACCGATGAGGGTATGAAATAATTATTGGATAGAGTGTAAACAGATGTGGTAGGTTAAGTATGGTTGATTCATAATGGTTGATTAGACATGGTCTGATCGCTACATAATGGTCATAAATTCGATATGAAATGTCATTATATAGCATAATCCTTAGGAGCTATCCCTTAGCCAATGTTTAAAATGCTATGTAATATAAAAATTGTGGTAAAGTTATTGGTATATCTGGCTTGCGGGCTGCTTGGATATACTCTTGGGAGGTTGTTGTTCCCATGGTCAAAAAATATATATATATAAATTGTGGTAAGCCTTAGTTTTGTAGATGAGGTTTAGCTAATGCATGACCATGATCTCAATGATGTTTTATAGACAGGATGGGGTACTAATCAACAATATCTATAGGATAAGTTATTCATAAATTAGTAGTCTTTTAGGAATTAGGATAATCAAGGATAATTAAGGAATGATATCACCAATTTTCTACATAATCTCTTAACTTCAAATTATAGAAAATAAAAAGGGTGGTTTTAAAAGAGAACCTAAAATTTCCAGTTGTGTGATGTGGATGCTCCTTCTAATAGGATCCCTTATTTTCTGTCGTAGCAGGCTTGTCTTTTGAATTTCTTGGTTCATATATGCTTAGTACATTTGGTAATGATAAGATCCCTTGTAATTCTGCAGGGTCACAAAACTGGACTTTGAAATATATGTTGCCAATGCTTTG
>SNQJ01S0115985.1:24217-35367 GCA_010110895.2 Picea sitchensis | reverse complement strand
ATGACATGAAAATAACATACCTTAGAACACATCACCAAAAGACTTCATCCTCCCTTGAAATCTGGCCTTATTTTACTTCTTATTTCCTCTGAAATTCGACTTGTATCAAATGAATGTATAATGATGTTTATTTATACCATTTATGTCACTTCCTTTTAACATTAGGGTCGACCTGACACTTTCTTATTTTGTAATTATTTTCCTTAATTATCTTTAGGGCCTACATGTACTTCCTTCTTCAATTCACTTTGTCATCTTCAAAAATTCATTTCTCCTCAGCCATGAGGATCCACGTGACGTGCCACATACCACCGGAAACAACATGATGTATACTATCCATTCATGGGTGTTGTATATGCATGTGCATTGTCCTTCATGTCCAAATACCTTTATCAATCTTGCAGTCCAAAACCCATGACTAGTGTTGACATCAATGACAACAACCAATCTTCCAACAGTTTTGATCTCCTCCACCCTATTTCATCATTTTCTAGATTTTGTATGTTTATGAAAAAAAAGATGTATTTTTATCCCCAACTTGAATCCACAAACATATGGACTTCAATATCCACATGGACTCTTCATCTTTCAAGGACTTTATATAATTTTTATAGGTAGCTTGTTCTTGCTTTAAGAGTTTTGGTAGCACAACATTACTCTCAATCTTGTCTTGTATTTCTTCCAGTATCCTCTGATGCTCCAATACTTCTATATTCGAAGGGCGGACTGAATCTTTAACCCAAAGCTTTATTGAAACTTTAGTTAATTTGAGTTTTTTTCCCATATATGAACATGGGAACAGGAAATAAATTGACTCCAAGTACTAGAAATAAAGGGGAAGAAATTCATCTTCTCCATCCAAAGGGGATTAAATCTGAGGGGGATATGCCCCAAGTTTTATTCCTTTGCAAAATAGAGAGAAATAGGACGATGATCCGAGCAGGACCAAGGAATTATTGAAGAAGTCAATGAATCAGGGAGGGATAAAAAGAAGCCACTAATCAGAAAACGATCCAACCTGGCTACAATGTGCCCTGGCCCAACTCGCCTTTTATTCCAAGTAAAATTTCCCTTAATTGGAGGAACTTCAATTGAGACCAGAGCGAAAATCAGATCTTCCATCTTTTCCCTTGAGGGATCCCTAACAATGGAACCCCATATTTTTCCCCTCAAATGCAATGCAGTGTTGAAATCACCAGCTATAATATAGTTTTGAGTAAACCTAGAAACCCCTAGACCCAAAAAATAATTCCAGCATTCTACTTTTTCCCAATAATTATTTGGCATATACACATTGAAAATATGATAGGACATACCTAAAGAGAGATGTACTATCTTGACCATAATCCAGTGTGCTTCTTTAAAAATTCCTTCTAGCTTAAATATGTCAGGGTTCCAAAGAGTGAAAATTCCCCCAGATGCCCCTCTCGCACTTATTTCTACTCCATTACTTTTCTTCCAAATTTGTTGCATTTATTGAAGAGCTTCATTCTCCCTCAATTTTGTCTCTTGGACTAGAAATATTTGAGGCTTTTCTATTCTCACCAACTTTCCCATTGCTTCTTTTTTATCATTGCTACCTAATCCTCTAAAATTCTAGGAGACTAATTCCATTATTTACCTGAAGACTTGGATGCCCCCCTTTATAGGGTTCAGAAGCTCCTTTGTCTAGAACCCAGTGCCCTATTTTGATATCCACCTCCCAATCATGGAGGGTGGTTCTCTCCTATTTGGTAGTTTCCTCGACGGACTCCAAATTTCAATGAATCTAGAGAGCGGTTACTTGTTGAAATTATCTCTCTTCCTCCTGAGCTGAGAGCATGACGCGTGGGTTGGGAGGCTTTGATCTTCTATGGCTCAAGGAAGCTGAGTCGGATGGGTGACAGTTGCGCCGCCTATATCCTCTTTCATGGCCACGAGATGGAGGCATGGAAAACTGATGAACTTGAAGAGACAACTCAAAGGTAGACCCTATGTGAATGAGCGTCAGACCACCATGGAGAGATATTCTACCTCTCTTGTTGTAAACCTTGGAATAATCCAATGCAAAGACCCCTCCATTGTCATTCATGATGCATTTAGATCTCAAGTTCTAGTATTTACTTGGATGTTGCTTAATAAAAAGTTCCCTCCTCACCTCAAAATAATGGTTGTTACCTCCATTCTCGTCCCTCATAATTGTTAAGTACTAGGAATGCAAGGTGGGAAGATAATCCCAAATATGTAGCATTCATTTCCATGAGCTCAACTTCATTACAAGGTTAATGCATGTATTGATGCGACAAGTGAAAGGGCATACTGACGACCATGTGTCTTCCTGCGAGGATGGAAATATCCTCCTCCTGTCTCGTTGCTTCCACCCCATCTAGGTATATTATTGATACTTTTTATTATTTTTTCTCACAGAAGCTGGTGGATTTTTATTCATTAAAAAGGGTGTGTTCAAAACCACTTAGTACAAAAAGAAATCTAGATATCATAACAAAATTCCATCTCTGTCAGAGCTTTTATCAACCACCATAATTTTGTCCTTCTATTATGTCTTATCCAATGTCTAACACTACTACTATGTTGAATTGTATAAATTCGTTAATAGATATCGTTAATACAAATTGTAAAACAAAACATACCCAAGGATTTGTAGTTGAATCATGCCCACTTCCATTAACTAGCTTGTCAATTTCCTTAGAAGATTCCACGGGGACATTTAAATCTGAAATATGCACCATCTTTAAAGCATCCATGCCACCATTACTCCCTCCAAGGTGTGAATTCCCATGATCTACTTCCCTCTAAGCCAGTTCAAGTTGAAGTGATTCAATTTGGCTTCTCAAATAGTCGACTTCATCCTAAACATACCCCACCATAACCCTATGATGAACCAGAGTGTTCGATGCAAATGAAACAACTTAGCTAAGAGAAATGACCCGAATAACCAAATGTTGTCTTTCCTCGAATTTGTTTTCCACCATTTCCTCATCGTGATGTCATTCATTATATCAAGTATCCATAGTGCTCCAATTGCCCAGGATATCCAACAATAGAGCACTCATGGATCTGAGGGATGAAAATGCAGGCCACACTTTTCCACGAATATAGAAATCCCCAGAAAAACCATTATCTACTAGCAAGAGTGCACCAGAAGAATTGCAAGCCAAACAATTATCCACCAGAGAGGGGACATTAAGAATGCAGAAAGCAATAGTTACCTTCAATATCATGGAATGCACGAAGGAAGCAACAAAAAATTCTCTATCAAGTAAGAATGATCCAAAAATTGAGCACACCATGCCATCCTCCAATATATCCTTCGGGAGGCCAAGAAAAAATTCTCCCTTCGAGACTTCCTCTCCATCATTAATAAAAATAAAATCATTCCCTCGATGATTAATATGTTCACCACGTACATTCAAATCCCTGGACAAATAGTTTCCCACGGGATGGCCATGCAAATTCTTGAGATTGCTGACGACACATCCCAAGTTTTCCATTCTATATTATACTTTATCCTCTGCACCTTGTTCTACCATAATGCCTATGTTCTCTCCTAAATATAATCCATCAAATTGGGAATGAAGATGTGTCAAGATCATACCATTCCCTTTATGTGACGCTTCCACCCATGAGCCAGAAATATTATCCTATTATGCTTCTTCATAACATGTATGTTCTTTAAATACACAATAAGACTATGCCTTGCTATATGCATGTTTCCTCCACACGGAAGGAAGAGGCACTCCACGTGTTCTAAGGGGCCCTACCCAGTTTCCAAACCATAACAATTACGAGGGGTAACAACCTCTCTACTCCATCAACTCCCAAAATACTAGGGGCTAATCTTGTGGCTACGTTCACCATTGCAATTGATTCTGTGTTATTTTTATGGTAAACATGATAGAATTGAATATTGAGATTTAGTGAGGAGATCCTAATGCGCTCAACCAAAATTCCACTTCCTAAGGGTGTCAAAAGAGGGATTCTGACATAGAGGGTGGGATCCAAGAATCCCATCTTTCCATATGTTAATGAGTTTCCATTTTCTGGGACCCAATAGAGAGAATGTTGCATAAGAGGGAGGGAAGCCCAAAGAATCTTCTAGATAGGAAAACCATCCTGCCTACTTGGTGGATTATCAAGGCATCTTCTTATTTCCCCTTAAAAGTATTTCTTCAATAGGGCCTTTTTCCACCATTCATTTTTCCCCGTGACCATTCTCCATAATAATTTTGAGCCAAGAACGATATCCACCAATTCAATATCTCTAACTCCAAGGCCCCCATGATCCTTAGGTGACCTAACCAAGTTTCAATTTGCCAAATGAAATCTTTTAGTGTTGGATTTTCCTCCTTGCCATAAAATGTTTTTAATGGCTTGGGCCAAAGCTTTTTTAATTCCCATAGGAGCCAACATGGGTGAAAATTGATATATAGGAAATGAGAACAACATTGATTTGTGAGCACCAATTGACTTGTTGGATTCAGCCAGTAAGCTTCCCAAATTTCAAGTTTCTCTTTGACTTTCTGCAAAATAACATCCCAACATTCTCCTAGAAGTGATTTCAAACATATCGACATACCCAAATATTTAAAAGTTTTCCAATCATCTAAGAATGGGAATAGAATAAGGTGGACAATACCTATTAGAGTATGATCATTAATATTCCAAGTATATATCTTACTCTTTCTTTTATTAATTAGACCACTAGAAATCTAAGTGAACTGATCCAAAATCAGCTTAAATCTCCTGGCAATGATTTTGGAGGCACCTCCCATCAACAAGATATCATCGACAAATTGATAGTGGTTGATTCTTTTAACACCTCTAGCAATGGGTAGCCCAAGTATTTCTCATGAGTGTTGTTCCCATTATAATATTTGATTAAGTGCTTCATCCAATAGAACATAAAGAAGGGGGGAGAGAGGACAAACTTTCCTTATCCCCCGAGAAGCTTTCACGAAGGGAGTTGGCCTACCATTAACCAAAGGAACAATCCAATGATTACTAATACATGTAACAATCCAAGAAATGAAATTATGGTTGAAGCCAAATTGCTTCAAAACCACCTCGAGAAAATTGTGCTTGACTCTATCAAAATTATTTTCCATATCAATTTTAATAACCATACCCTTTTCCCCTCAACTATAGCTAGAATGAATGGCCTCTTGGACCAGAACGAAAGTGTCCCATATTTGTCTATTTGTAACAAAACCCCTTGATTGGGAAGGATCAGAGAAATTACAAAAGGTATCAACATGCTTGCAGTGATCTTTTCCATAATTTTGTATGAGACATTACATAGAGATATAGGGAAGAATCAATCAAATGATGAAGCACTTTTTTCTTTTGGGAGTAAGGCCAAAAAAGAGGAGTTTGTGGCTCCCCCCAGCCGAGATGATTTATGGACATATTGGATCATTCGAATGAAGTCAAACTTGATAATGGACCAACACGTTTTAAAGAAATGTATAGTAAAACCATCTGGACTCGGAGCTTTGTTATTATTAAATTGATTGATGGCTGCGAGAATTTCCTCTTCTGTGACTGGCTTGCTTAATTCCAAATTGTCTTCCTCTTTTATTTTCAAAGGTATGTGAGATAATAATTTCTCACATAACTCCTTGTCCATCTCTCCTTCTTCTAAATATAGCTTGATATAATGTAAGGTGGACAACTTTTTAACCTCCTCAAAATATGATACCACTTCTCCAGATTGTGTTTTGATCTCCTCTGCCCTATTTCACCATTTCCTAGCTTTGGTATGTTTATGAAAAAAAGATGTATTTTTATCCCTAGCTCGAAGCCACAAACATATAGAATTCAATCTTCGCATGGACTCTTCATCTTTCAAGGACTTTGTATAGTTTTGATAGGCATTTTTCTCTTGCTTTAAGAGTTCTGGTAGCACAACACTACTCTCAATCATGTCTTGTATTTCTTCCAGTCTCCTCTGATGCTCCAATACTTCTATATTCGGAGGGTGGACTGAATCTTTAACCCATAGTTTTATTGCAACTTTATTTAATTTGATTTTTTATTCCCATATATGAACAGGGAATCGAAAATACATTGACTCTAGGTACTAGAAACAAGGTGGGAGAAATTCAACTTATCCATCCAAAGGGGATTAAATCTGAGGGGAATAGGCCCAAAATTTTCTTCCTTTGCAAAATAGAGAGAAATAGGGCGATGATTCGAGCAGACCCAATGAATTATTGAAGAAGAGAATGAATTAGGGAGGGATAAAAAGGAGTTGCTAATAAGAAAACTATCTAACCTGGCTACAATGTACCCTGGCCCAGCTCGCATATTATTCCAAGTAAACTTTACCTTGATTGGAGGAACGGCAATCAAGTCCAGAATGGAAATCAGATCCTCCATATTTTCCCTTGATGTATCCCTAACAATGGAACCCCCTCTTTTTCCCCTCAAATGCATTGTAGTGTTGAAATCACCAGCTATAATATAATGTTGAGTAAACGTGGAATCCCCCAGACCCAAAAGAGAATCCCAACATTCTACTTTTGTCCAATAATTGTTTGGCATATACACATTGAAAATAGGATAGGAAATACCTGAAGTGACATGTACTAGCTTGACCATAATCCAATGTGATTCTTTAAAACTTCCTTCCAATTGAAATATGTCAGGGTTTGAGAGAGTGCAAATTCCCTCGGATGCCCCTCTTGCACTTATTGCTACTCCATTAATTTTCTTCCAAATTTGTTGTAGTTCTTGAAGAGATTCAATCTCCCTCAATTTTGTCTCCTGGATTAGAAGGATTTGAGGTTTTTCTATTCTGACCAACTTTCTCATTGCTTCTTTCTTATCATTGCTACCTAATCCTCTACAATTTGAGGAGACTAATTTCATTATTTACCTGAAGACTTGGATTCCCCCCCTTTAGAGGGTTGAGACAAAGATTGAGATGATCCCTTTATAGATTGAACATGGGATTTCCCTTGTTTCCCATCCTTTTTAAATATCCCTTCCAATGCGGTTTGGGTACCTAACTCTTTATCACGATCTGCTTCATTTTCTCTTCTATTGTGATTAGATCTCCTCCCCACTTTCTTAGTTGTTGTAATTTATGAGACCTATGTTTCAAATTCATCACTCGATTCCTCTTGATTTCCTTCATCTAAAATTTATGAAATCCATAAAAGAGGTTGAGATAGGATTTTACTTGGAGTCGGGTCTCCATTTTTTGGGAGGGCAAGTTCTAGTGCATTCGTTGCCGACTTGCTTCCTTCGTTGTTTTCATTTCTCTTCTCTCTTGATTCCCAATATTTTCCTCCATACTTTCTAAAGCCACATACTTATTCGTGCTTGATTCAACCCCACGATCCCCTCCAACTGATGATCAATGGTTATGAGGATATGGAGGAGATGGATTTCCCCATTGGATTTGATCTTGTTGCTAAACCATTTCCTTCCCAGTGACCTTCTTCCTTTTTGGTTGTTGCCATTGTTATTGGACCCTCTCCTCTAGTTGATCTGATTTGTTCTACGGGAAATTCTTAGCAAAGTGTCCATATTCATGACAAGATTTTCATTTGAACGACAACTCCTCATAAAACACCTTTTGAATGTACGACCAATTTTCAAGGGTTAGTTGAATAGCTTTCGGAAATCCTTTTACCAGATCCACCTCTACACAAAGTCTTGCATGCACTTAAAGTCCTTCTCATGGTTCAATTTGATCAATGAATCGTCCCAACATATTTCTTATGCTCTGCAAGGTTTCATCATTCCAACAGTGAAAAGTAAGGAAGCAAAGACGGACCCAAACGTGGACCACAGAGGGAAATATCATTCTCTAGACTAAAATGCATACCCCTTGAACCCATAAAATAAGCCCCACTCTTGAATATTAGATCTCGATCTACCTTATTTTCAAACAAAAAGACATAAAATCCATTACCACTAAAAGTTGAGGACATATGGCCTTGAATCTTTTTCTTCCAATTTAGATCCAGCCATTGAGCCATGTCCCGCGGAGATGGCCATAGTCCTGTGAAATTCGGAATTTCATCCAACCTTTTAACAAAACGAGGGGGCATAGACTTCACAGACTTAGAGTAGGATGCAATCAAGCCCTGAAATGTTGCAATGTTTGGTGTGCAAAGGGGACACTAGGGGGGCTCCTCCCCCCAACCCGAGACCATGCCTCAAACACGTGCATGAATCACTAGAAAAAATAAAAAATCACAGCTGCAGAGAAACCCTAGCCGCAAATAGATTCAATCCTTATATACTTATTTTATTTTTTTGTAAATAAAAAGTATTGTATTACCTTGCTTTAGCAAAAATCACACATGTCTGAGTATACACTATAGCACGCCATCTGTTCTGCCACCACAGTGGAAACCAAAATGCGTGGACAAGACAATTGTTCATTGTTCATAAACATTAAAAAAAGACAACTGTCAACAAACAAACATGGGGACTTGCCACCTGTTCTGCCACAAGCGTGGAAACCAGAACATGCGGTGGACTGAGTGCCCCAACCAACTATCGATCCAGAACTAGAGTTTGTGGTGCAAAAAAAACGTAACATTTAGACCAGAGAAAAAACATGTAAGAGCACTAGACATGAGGCAAGCCCGGGCATTCATCCTGGCAAAGTCAGAAGATGAAAGGCTAACAACAAGTTGCGCATCGACTTTTCTCAGTCTCGCTTGATAGGGACTCATATAGGACAACCAAACGCTTCATGAGGGTGCACTGGTGGTGTTGTTGCTCTGCTAAATCCTTGGGCCTCTCAAAGATCAAGACCGGGTGGTCTTCCGTAAGCCTACAAGATTTAGGAGTTGGGTGAGCATGTTCATCAGCTTCATCATCATCCTCGTTTGTTCTAGGGTCTTCATCCATGGTAGCAGTGGCGAAATCATTAGCAGTGAAAGAATCTGTGGTAGGGTCCTCTTCCATAGTGGCAGCATAATTTTGTCTGGAGTGTTCCTCCTAAAGAGGGATTTCCTCGTCCACAGTGCAGCCTGTCTCGAATGGCTCCTAAAAAGGGGTGGTGGTGCAAGTGGTCAACCGTTTTTCCAAGGCAGTTGACAACAGGAAAGGAACAATTTCCTCCCAGTTGGGTGGAAATTCCTCTTCCACCAAACAACCTCCATGGAGACCCTTTATGCTTGACGGATGAGGCTCCGGCTGAGCTGCCTCATACCAAATCTGATCAGAGGATGGTGAGTGGTCCAGGCTACTGCCTGAGATGAGAGCGAAAGAGGTTGGTCCTCGGCATTTTTTCCTGCCAAACATGATGTAATAGGCTAACCCTCACTGGGACTTACCTCTCTCACAAGGCATGGCTAAGCAGAGCGCAGGGCGAATGGAATCAACAGTGGTGTGAGCATGAGACAGAGGGTGGAATGCCAGGGTGTGGAGCAAAGCAAGCAGAATAACACCGTGAACAGTGACCGAATGCTCAATATAGGTCCCTCCACATGACAATAAGACTAGGAGGACGAAGGAGTTGATGGCTCTCGTAGCCATTAGTGCAGGAATAATGGAAATTAGATGTTTTGTACTAATGCTGAGGAGCCGAGCCTGAGTCTCCATTAATACCCAACGCACTAAACCTTGACGGACATATAAACTAGACATCATGATTGGACAAGGGAGGAGGGTTACGGCTAGAGGCTTTAATTACCCTTGTATCCACCCCAGCCAATGACGCGTGTACGCCAAGTGTCACCCCATCCAGGGACATCCTTATATACTTATTATTATTATTAATGCTTATACAAATTTAATGTGTTAAAAATTACTAATATTTAAACTTAATAGTTTATAAGTTTATATATTTTATTTTAAGTTTATATATTTTATTTTAAGAAATCACATATTCAAATGAAGAAAAGAGAAAAACTATGCATTTTAAGCCTCGTGCGATAGCACAATTGGTAAGACTCAAGTACACTCTCTATATAGAGAGGTAAATGACTAACAATAAGTATAGAAAGGTAAACTATTAGCAACATTCCAACTTTACCAAGCCCCACTACACTAATATTTTAGATATTTTAGATTATTTGAAGAGATCATATTTTAAATTATTTGAAGAATTTATCTTAATATATATAAATGTACATCTGTAAATTTGCATTACGGTCTGTTAGTCAAACATGTGTTTATATATATATATATACTTTTACGCTCTGTCTAGTCAAATGCGAAGTTCAGGATAGATAACGCACAAAACAAGAAGCGTAACGTGGCCGATAACATTGAATAGTTTGTGGTGGTTGCCCGGTGGGTGTGGTGGCTTGGCTGCCTCTTTTCAAAAAAAGAGGTTGCCAATGGTTTTGCGTTTGCGGTTTTCGATAACGAATCTTCCTCTATACTTCACTGGATTCCTTTTATTTGTTGCTATTATCTTACGCTTCTGCATTTCAACCGGTTTTGAACCCCAAAACAGTGGGTGGTTTCTCCCTTCCCAACTGCTTGTTTTGATCATATTTCTATTTTAGGAAAATAATATAAATGCCTGCAACCTAGTTGTAACGCCAGTGCATGCAACCCTTTTTACCAGAGATATTTGAAGTCTTTCATTGTAAACATGTATATTTGAAGTCTTTCATTGTGCATGCAACCCTTTTTACCAGAGATATTTGAAGTCTATCTGTTTTGCCAAGTGTAAAAAAGAAAATAAGCATTGCTAAGATAAGAACAAATTCTAGCAAGCTCCATAGTGAAATTGGGTGTTGGTCAATTCCTAAAATGCCATGGGAGGAAAGAGTGTGTCACCTTTGTGACACTAAGAAGGTTGAAGATGAAAAGCACTTTCTCTTAGATTGTCCAGCCTATACCCATATTAAATCTCATTTTCAAAATATGTATCACACTACCAACCTTCCTAACATCTTAACTCAACAAAAGTATGGTGATCTTGGAAATCTTCTCTTAATGCTTTTCGAGCACAAAAACAAAATTCTAAAGAACCACAAGTAATCACTTACCCTCTTAAGGTCTGATAGACCAATTCAGTCTTAGTGGACATTAATCATCATCATCATCATCATATATATTAGAATTTTAAAATATAGAGGTTATTCATTGTTTTGGTAACTTTTTATTATCGTTCAATATCATCTTGAAATATATTAGAATTTTAAAATATACAGATAATTCATTTTTTGTTG
>SNQJ01S0115985.1:13576-24167 GCA_010110895.2 Picea sitchensis | reverse complement strand
ATGGGTGTTGTATATGCATGTGCATTGTCCTTCATGTCCAAATACCTTTATCAATCTTGCAGTCCAAAACCCATGACTAGGGTTGACATCAATGACAAAAACCAATCTTCCAACAGTTTTGATCTCCTCCACCCTATTTCATCATTTTCTAGATTTTGTATGTTTATGAAAAAACAGATGTATTTTTATCCCCAACTTGAATCCACAAACATCTGGACTTCAATATCCACATGGACTCTTCATCTTTCAAGGACTTTATATATAATTTGTATAGGTAGCTTGTTCTTGCTTTAAGAGTTTTGGTAGCACAGCATTACTCTCAATCTTGTCTTGTATTTCTTCCAGTATCCTCTGATGCTCCAATACTTCTATATTCGAAGAGCGGACTGAATCTTTAACCCAGAGATTTATTGAAACTTTAGTTAATTTGAGTTTTTTTCCCATATATGAACATGGGAACAGGAAATAAATTGACTCCAAGTACTAGAAACAAAGGGGAAGAAATTCATCTTCTCCATCCAAAGGGGATTAAATCTGAGGGGGATATGCCCCAAGTTTTATTCCTTTTCAAAATAGAGAGAAATAGGACAATGATCCGAGTAGGACCAAGGAATTATTGAAGAAATCAATGAATCAGGGAGGGATAAAAAGGATCCACTAATGAGAAAATGATCCAACCTGGCTGCAATGTGCCCTGGCCCAGCTCGCCTTTTATTCCAAGTAAAATTTCCCTTAATTGGAGGAACTTCAATCGAGACCAGAGCGAAAATCATATCTTCCATCTTTTCCCTTGAGGGATCCCTAACAATGGAACCCCATATTTTTCCCCTCAAATGCAATGCAGTGTTGAAATCACCATCTATAATATAGTTTTGAGTAAACCTAGAAACCCCTAGACCCAAAAAATAATTCCAGCATTCTACTTTTTCCCAATAATTATTTGGCATATACACATTGAAAATACGATAGGACATACCTAAAGAGAGATGTACTAGCTTGACCATAATCCAGTGTGCTGCTTTAAAAATTCCTTCTAACTGAAATATGTCAGGGTTCCAGAGAGTGCAAATTCCCCCAGATGCCCCTCTCGCACTTATTTCTACTCCATTACTTTTCTTCCAAATTTGTTGCATTTATTGAAGAGCTTCATTCTCCCTCAATTTTGTCTCTTGGACTAGAAGGATTTGAGGCTTCTCTATTCTCACCAACTTTCCCATTGCTTCTTTTTTATCATTGCTACCTAATCCTCTAAAATTCTAGGAGACTAATTCCATTATTTACCTGAAGACTTGGATGCCCCCCTTTATAGGGTTCAGAATCTCCTTTGCCTAGAACCCAATGCCCCATTTTGATATCCACCTCCCAATCATGGAGGGTGGTTCTCTCTTGTTTGGTAGTTTCCTCGACGGACTCCAAATTTCAATGAATCCAGAGAGGGGTTACTTGTTGAAATTATCTCTCTTCCTCCTGAGCTGAGAGCATGAAGCGCGGGTTGGGAGGCTTTGATCTCCTATTGCTCAAGGAAGCCGAGTTGGATGGGTGACAGTTGCGCCGCCTATATCCGCTTTCATGGCCACGAGATGGAGGCATGGAAAACTGATGAACTTGAAGAGCCAACTCAAAGGTAGACCCTATGTGAATGAGCGTCAGACCACCATGGGGAGATATTCTGCCTCTCTTGTTGTGAACCTTGAAATAATCCAATGCAAAGACCCCTCCACTGTCATTCATGATGCATTTAGATGTCAAGTACTAGTATTTACTTGGATGTTGCATAATAAAAAGTTCCCTCCTCACCTCGACATAATGGTTGTTACCTCCATTCTCGTCCCTCATAATTGTTAAGTACTGGGAATGCAAGGTGGGGAGATAATCCCAAATCTGTAGCATTCATTTCCATGAGCTCAACTTCATTACAAGGTTAATGCATGTATTTATGCAACAAGTGAAAGGGCATACCGACGACCATGTGTCTTCCTGCGAGGATGGAAATATCCTCCTCATGTCTCATTGATTCCACCCCATCTAGGTATATTATTGATACTTTTTATTATTTTTTCTCACAAAAGCTGGTGGATTTTTATTCATTAAAAAGGGTGTGTTCAAAACCACTTAGTACAAAAAGAAATCTAGATATCATAACAAAATTCCATCTCTGTCAGAGCTTTTATCAACCACCATAATTTTGTCCTTCTACTATGTCTTATCCAATGTCTAACACTACTACTATGTTGAATTGTATAAATTTGTTAATAGATATCGTTAATACAAATTGTAACATAAAACATACCCAAGGATTTGGAGTTGAATCCTACCCACTTCCATTAACTAGCTTGTCAATTTCCTCAAAAGGTTCCACAGGGACATTTAAATATGGAATATGCACCATCTCTAAAGCATCCATGCCACCATTACTCCCTCCAAGGTGTGAATTCCCATGATCTACTTCCCTCTAAGCTAGTTGGAGTTGAAGTGATTCAATTTGGCTTCTCAAATAGTTGACTTCATCCTAAAGATACCCCACCATAACCCTATGATGAACCAAAGTGTTCGATGCAAATGAAACAACTTAGCTAAGAGAAATGACCCGAATAACCAAATGTTGTCTTTCCTCGAATTTGTTTTCCACCATTTCCTCATCGTGATGCCATTCATTATCTCAAGTATCCATAGTGCTCCAATTGCCCAGGATATCCAACAATAGAGCACTCATGGATTTAAGGGATGAAAATACAGGCCACACTTTTCCACGAATATAGAAATCCCCAGAAAAACCATTATCTACTAGCAAGAGTGCACCAGAAGAATTGCAAGCCAAACAATTATCCACCAGAGAGGGGACATTAAGAATGCAAAAAGCGATAGTTACCTTCAATATCAAGGAATGCACGAAGGAAGCAACAAAAAATTCTCTATCAAGTAAGAATGATCCAAAAATTGAGCACACCATGCCATCCTCCAATATATCCTACGGGAGGCCAAGAAAAAATTCTCCCTTCGAGACTTCCTCTCCATCATTAATAAAAAGAAAATCATTCCCTCGATGCTTAATATGTTCACCACGTACATTCAAATCCCTGGACAGATAGTTTCCCACAGGATGGCCATGCAAATTCTTGAGATTGCTGACGACACATCCCAAGTTTTCCATTCTATATTGTACTTTCTCCTCTGCACCTTGTTCTACCATAATGCCTATGTCCTCTCCTAAATATAATCCATCAAATTGGGAACGAAGACGTACCAAGATCATACCATTCCCTTTATGTGACGCTTCCACCCATGAGCCAGAAATATTATCCTACTATGCTTCTTCATAACATGTATGTTCTTTAAATACACAATAAGACTATGCCTTGCTATATGCATGTTTCCTCCACATGGAAGGAAGAGGCACTCCACGTGTTCTAAGGGGCCCTACCCAGTTTCCAAACCATAATAATTACGGGGGGTAACAACCTCTCTACTCCATCAACTCCCAAAATACTAGGGGATAATCTTGTGGCTACGTTCACCATTGCAATTGATTCTGTGTTATTTTTATGGTAAACATGATAGAATTGAATATTGAGATTTATTGAGGAGATCCTAATGCGCTCAACTAAAATTCCACTTCCTAAGGGTGTCAAAAGAGGGATTCTGACACAGAGGGTGGGATCTAAGAATCCCATCTTTCCATATGTTAATAAGTTTCCATTTCCTGGGACCCAATAGAGAGAATGTTGCATAAGAGGGAGGGAAGCCCAAAGAATCTTCTAGATAGGAAAACCCTCCTGCCTACTTGGGGGATTATCAAGGCATCTTCTTATTTGCCCTGAAAAGTATTTCTTCAATAGGGCCTTTTTCCACCATTCATTTTTCCCCGTTACCATTCTCCATAATAATTTTGAGCCAAGAACGATATTCACCAATTCAATATCTCTAACTCCAAGGCCCCCATGATCCTTAGGTGACCAAACCAAGTTTCAATTTGCCAAATGAAATCTTTTAGTGTTGGATTTTCCTCCTTGCCATAAAATGTTTCTAATGGCTTGGGCCAAAGCTTTTTTAACTCCCATAGGAGCCAACATGGATGAAAATTGATATATAGGAAATGAGAACAACATTGATTTGTGAGCACCAATTGACTTGTTGGATTCAGCCAGTAAGCTTCCCAAATTTCAAGTTTCTCTTTGATTTTCTGCAAAATAACATCCCAAAATTCTCCTAGAAGTGATTTCAAACATATCGAAATACCCAAATATTTAAAAGTTTTCCAATCATCTGAGAATGGGAATAGAATAAGGTGGACAATACCTATTAGAGTATGATCATTAATATTCCAAGTATATATCTTACTCTTTCTTTTATTAATTAGACCACTAGAAATCTAAGTGAACTGATCCAAAATCAGCTTAAATCTCCTGGCAATGATTTTGGAGGCACCTCCCATCAACAAGATATCATCGACAAATTGATAGTGGTTGATTATTTTAACACCTCTAGCAATGTGTAGCCCAAGTATTTCTCATGAGTGTCATTCCCATTATAATATTTGATTAAGTGCTTCATCCAATAGAACATAAAGAAGGGGGGAGAGAGGACAAACTTTCCTTATCCCCCGAGAAACTTTCACGAAGAGAGTTGGCCTACCATTAACCAAAGGAACAATCCAATGATTACTAATACATGTACCAATCCAAGAAATGAAATTATGGTTGAAGCCAAATTGCTTCAAAACCACCTTGAGAAAATTGTGCTTGACTCTATCAAAATCATTTTCCATATCAATTTTAATAACCATACCCTTTTCCCCTCAACTATAGCTAGAATGAATGGCCTCTTGGACCAGAATGATAATGTCCCATATTTGTCTATTTGTAACAAAACCCCTTGATTGGGAAGGATCAGAGAAATTACAAAAGGTGTCAACATGCTTGCAGTGATCTTTTCCATAATTTTGTATGAGACATTACATAGAGATATAGGGAAGAATCAATCAAATGATGAAGCACATTTTTCTTTTGGGAGTAAGGCCAAAAAAGAGGAGTTTGTGGCTCCCCCCAACCGAGATGATTTATGGACATATTGGATCATCTGAATGAAGTCAAACTTGATAATGGACCAACACATTTTAAAGAAATGTATAGTAAAACCATCTGGACTCGGAGCTTTGTTAATATTAAATTGATTGATGGCTGCGATAATTTCCTCTTCTGTGACTGGCTTGCTTAATTCTAAATTGTCTTCCTCTTTTATTTTCAAAGGTATGCAAGATAAAAATTTCTCACATAACTCCTCGTCCATCTCTCCTTCTTCTGAATATAGCTTGATATAATGTAAGGTGGACAACTTTTTAACCTCCTCAAAATATGATACCACTTCTCCAGATTGTGTTTTGATCTCCTCTGCCCTATTTCACCATTTCCCAGCTTTGGTATGTTTATGAAAAAAATATGTATTTTTATCCCTAGCTCGAAGCCACAAACATATAGAATTCAATCTTCACATGGACTCTTCATCTTTCAAGGACTTTGTATAGTTTTGATAGGCATTTTTCTCTTGCTTTAAGAGTTTTGGTAGCACAACACTACTCTCAATCATGTCTTGTATTTCTTCCAGTCTCCTCTGATGCTCCAATACTTCTATATTCGGAGGGTGGACTGAATCTTTAACCCATAGTTTTATTGCAACTTTAGTTAATTTTATTTTTTATTCCCATATATGAACAGGAAATCGAAAATACATTGACTCCAGGTACTAGAAACAAGGTGGGAGAAATTAAACTTCTCCATCCAAAGGGTATTAAATCTGAGGGGAATAGGCCCAAAATTTTCTTCCTTTGCAAAATAGAGAGAAATAGGACGATGATTCGAGCAGACCCAATGAATTATTGAAGAAGAGAATGAATTAGGGAGGGATAAAAAGGAGTTGCTAATGAGAAAACTATCTAACCTGGCTGCAATGTGCCCTGGCCCAGCTCGCATATTATTCCAAGTAAACTTTCCCTTGATTGGAGGAACGTCAATCAAGTCCAGAATGGAAATCAGATCCTCCATATTTTCCCTTGATGTATCCCTAACAATGGAACCCTCTCTTTTTCCCCTCAAATGCATTGTAGTGTTGAAATCACCAACTATAATATAGTGTTGAGTAAACGTGGAATCCCCCAGACCCAAAAGAGAATCCCAACATTCTACTTTTGTCCAATAATTTTTTGGCATATACACATTGAAAATAGGATAGGAAATACCTGAAGTGACATGTACTAGCTTGACCATAATCCAATGTGATGCTTTAAAACTTCCTTCCAATTGAAATATGTCAGGGTTCGAGAGAGTGCAAATTCCCTCAGATTCCCCTCTTGCACTTTTTGCTACTCCATTAATTTTCTTCCAAATTTGTTGTAGTTCTTGAAGAGATTCAATCTCCCTCAATTTTGTCTCCTGGACTAGAAGGATTTGAGGTTTTTCTATTCTGACCAACTTTCCCATTGCTTCTTTCTTATCATTGCTACCTAATCCTCTACAATTTGAGGAGACTAATTTCATTATTTACCTGAAGACTTGGATTCCCCCCCTTTAGAGGGTTGAGACAAAGATTGAGACGATCCCTTTCTAGATTGAACATGGGATTTCCCTTGTTTCCCATCCTTTTTAAATATCCCTTCCAATGTGGTTTGGGTACCTAACTCCTTATCACGATCTGCTTCATTTTCTCTTCTATTGTGATTAGATCTCCTCCCCACTTTCTTAGTTGTTGTAATTTATGAGACCTATGTTTCAAATTCATCACTCGATTCTTCTTGATTTCCTTCATCTAAAATTTCTGAAATCCATAAAATAGGTTGAGATAGGATTTTACTTGGAGTTGGGTCTCCATTTTTTGGGAGGGCAACTTCTGGTGCATTCGTTGTCGACTTGCTTCCTTCGTTGTTTTAATTTCTCTTCTCTCTTGATTCCCAATATTTTCCTCCATATTTTCTAAAGCCACATACTTATTCGTGCTTGATTCAACCCCACAATCCCCTCCAACTGATGATCAATGGTTATGAGGAGATGTAGGAGATGGATTCCCCCATTAGATTTGATCTTGTTGCTAAACCATTTCCTTCACAGTGACCTTCTTCCTTTTTGGTTGTTGCCATTGTTTTTGGACCCTCTCCTCTGGTTGATCTGATTTGTTCTACGGGAAATTCTTAGCAAAGTGTCCATATTCATGACAAGATTTTCATTTGAACGAAAACTCCTCATAAAACACCTTTTGAATGTAGGACCAATTTTCAAGGGTTAGTTGATAGCTTTCGGAAATCCTTTTACCGGATCCACCTCTACACAAAGTCTTGCATGCACTTAAAGTCCTTCTCATGGTTCAATTTGATCAATGAATCGTCTCAACATATTTCTTATGCTCCGCAAGGTTTCATCATTCCAACAGTGAAAAGTAAGGAAGCAAAGACGGACCCAAATGTGGACCATAGAGGGAAATATCTTCTCTAGACTAAAATGCATACCCCTTGAACCCATAAAATAAGCCCCACTCTTGAATATTAGATCTCGATCTACCTTATTTTCAAACAAAAAGACATAAAATCCATTACCACAAAAAGTTGAGGACATATGGCCTTGAATCTTTTTCTTCCAGTTTAGATCCAGCCATTGAGCCATGTCCCGTGGAGATGGCCATAGTCCTGTGAAATTCGGAATTTCATCCAACCTTTTAACAAAAAGAGAGGGCACAGACTTCACAAACTTAGAGTAGGATGCAATCAAGCCTTGAAATGTTGCAATGTTTGGTGTGAAAAGGGGACACTAGGGGGGCTCCTCCCCCCAACCCGAGACCATGCCTCAAACACGTGCATGAATCACCAAAAAAAATAAAAAATCACAGCTGCAGAGAAACCCTAGCCGCAAATAGATTCAATCCTTATATACTTATTTTATTTTTTTGTAAATAAAAAGTATTGTATTACCTTGCTTTAGCAAAAATCACACATGTCTGAGTATACACTATAGCATGCCATATGTTCTGCCACCACAGTGGAAACCAGAATGCGTGGACAAGACAATTATTCATTGTTCATAAACATTAAAAAAAAGACAATTGTCAACAAACAAACATGGGGACTTGCCACCTGTTCTGCCACAAGCGTGGAAACCAGAACATGCGGTGGACTGAGTGCCCTAGCCAACTATCGATCCAGAACTAAAGTCTGTGGTGCAAAAAAAACTTAACATTTAGACCAGAGAAAAAACATGTAAGAGCACTAGAAATGAGGCAAACCCGGGCGTTCATCCTGGCGAAGTCAGAAGATGAAAGGCTAACAACAAGTTGGGCATCGACTTTTCTCAGTCTCGCTTGATAGGGACTCATATAGGACATCCAAACGCTTCATGAGGGTGCACTGGTGGTGTTGTTTCTCTGCTAAATCCTTGGGCCTCTCAAAGATCAAGACCGGGTGGTCTTCCGTAAGACTACAAGATCTAGGAGTTGGGTGAGCATGTTCATCAGCTTCGTCATCATCCTCATTTGTTCTAGGGTTTTCATCCATGGTAGCAGCGGTGAAATCATTAGCAGCGACAGAATCTGTGGTACGGTCCTCTTCCATAGTGGCAGCATAATTTTGTCCCGAGTGTTCCTCCTAAAGAGGGATTTCCTCTTCCACAGTGCAGCCTGTCTCAAATGGCTCCTAGAAAGGGGTGGTGGTGCAAGTGGTCGACCATTTTTCCAAGGCGGTTGACAGCAGGAAAGGAAGAATTTCCTCCCAGTTGGGTGGAAATTCCTCTTCCACCGAACAACCTCCATGGAGACCCTTTATGCTTGACGGACGGGGCTTCGGTTGAGCTGCCTCATACTAATTCTGATCAGAGGATGGTGAGTGGTCCAGGATGTTGCCTGAGATGAGAGCGAAAGAGGTTGGTCCTGGGCATTTTTTCCTGCCAAACAGGTTGTAATAGGCTAACCCTCACTGGGACTTACCTCTCTCACGAGGCATGGCTAAGCAGAGCGCAGGGCGAATGGAATCAACAGTGGTGTGAGCATGAGAAAGAGGGTGGAATGCCAGGGCATGGAGCAAAGCAAGCAGAATAACACCATGAACAGTGACCGAATGCTCAATATAGGTCCCTCCACATGACAATAAGACTAGGAGGACGAAGGAGTTGATGGCTCTCGTAGCCATTAGTGCAGGAATACTGGCAATTAGATGTTTTGTACTAATGCTGAGGAGCTGAGCCTGAGTCTCCATTAATACCCAACGCACTAAACCTTGACGGACATATAAACTAGACATCATGATTGGACAAGGGAGGAGGGTGACGGCTAGGGGCTTTAATTACCCTTGTATCCACCCCAGCCAATGACGCGTGTACGCCAAGTGTCACCCCATCTAGGGACATCCTTATATACTTATTATTATTATTAATGCTTATACAAATTTAATGTGTTAAAAATTACTAATATTTAAACTTAATAGTTTATAAGTTTATATATTTTAGTTTATAAGTTAGTCAAACATGTGTTTATATATATATATATATACTTTTACGCTCTGTCTAGTCAAATGCGAAGGTCAGGATAGATAACGCACAAAACAAGAAGCGTAACGTGGCCGATAACGTTGAATAGTTTGTGGTGGTTGCCCGGTGGGTGTGGTGGCTTGGCTGCCTCTTTTCAAAAAAAGAGGTCGCCAATGGTTTTGCGTTTGCGGTTTTCGATAACGAATCTTCCTCTATACTTCACTGGATTCCTTTTATTTGTTGCTATTATCTTACGCTTCTGCATTTCAACCGGTTTCGAACCCCAAAACAGTGGGTGGTTTCTCCCTTCCCAGCTGCTTGTTTTGATCATATTTCTATTTTAGGAAAATAATATAAATGCCTGCAACCTAGTTGTAACGCCAGTGCATGCAACCCTTTTTACCAGAGATATTTGAAGTCTTTCATTGTAAACATGTATATGGATTCCGAGGTTATTGTAGCAGATTTGGCGTGTGATCAGGAAGAGTTCTCTGGCGACAGCGGTGGAAGCATCAGCCGCGGCTCTCAAAAATCATGTACTGATCAGAAGCAACCAATCATTCCCCCAAGGTCCTGATCTGCCATAAAACCAGATTTATTTGAAAGCAATAGCTAACAGAGTAATTATGTGTCCGTATATTTGATTTACAGGGTCATTTTTTCATGGCATGAGATGCTGACCGTGAAATTGATTGGATTTTCGTTGCAGCGTGAGTGTTTTGTGTTCTACATGCGCGCTGCCCCGGTGGGAGTGCGATTGGAGTTTCAGTATAGTCTCCCCTATCATTGACAACAGTTGGTCTCCCCCTTCTTGTGATATCAATGGAATCCATGACTATCACAATCATGTCTACCTTTTACATCAATGACAACACAATTTCTAACATCAACGCTACTCAAATTCACCTCCTCCTGCACTAGGAAATATTCTCATCCTAAATCCTATCATTTGTTGGGGTTATGGTTAGATAGAAAATCTACATTATTTGAGGATAAATTTATCCCTCCTTTTCAAGTGATCTCTTATGTGGGGGGATTACTTTATAGTATTAGAAAAATCTGCAAGGCTGATGTGCCTCACCAAGTGGAAGCCC
>SNQJ01S0115984.1:27957-40944 GCA_010110895.2 Picea sitchensis | reverse complement strand
CGGGCACATGGGACTATTGCACAGAAGATGTTGGTTGCATATATGCTACGATCTCGGACTGTTGTTTCGGTTTGATGGTAGGTGAAGCCTCGGCCATGAAATTTCCGAAGAAGGTGTCCATCCCTTGTACTTCAGGTGAATCAACAGGGGGTGTGTATGGTTCGTTAGGATCATTCAAATCTGTAACTGTGAACTTAAGGTAGCGCTCACGATTCACTCTAATCTTATTAGGCTTACCGCTCTCTCGGAGCCATAAGTGAGACCAGTCTGTTGCGAAGTAAACGTGTAGCTGCTCCGACCAATCCCTGCTTAAAAACAGACCATACACTTCTGGAATATCCATAACGATTATATCAATAACCCGATGAACCTTAGGGTTAGACAATAATCTAATCAATACATTTTTTAGTTCTCCTATAACTTTAACATTTATCCGATCAAGTTGTATGATTTTTAAAGTAGATGGTTCCACTTTAGCGTTAATATTTTTGCATACAGACCAAGGCATCACATTGGATGACTCTCCTGAGTCCACCATACAATTATGCACATTTCTGTTGAAAATCTCGAAAGTTAAAAGAAAAGGAGGTACATTCTTGCGAGTACTAGGATTAGTAGCTTGTGGTTTCTTACTCGCAAATTCTAAGGCTACTTTATCTACATTATTTACATTATTTATAGGGACTACCGGAAGGCTTCCTTTATCTTGATTATCAGGATTATTTTTAGTGGAAGTCTTCTACGAGACTTTGCTTTGCATAACCTTGTTACCATTAGAATTGCCCCTTTTCCATTCTCTGAAATATTTTGCAACATTTTTTGTAACAAAAATGGAAACTTCAACAACTCATAAATAGAAATGTTATCCCTTAGCTTTTTAAGGTCTTCAACAACATTGTAATCTAAGTTGGGGTTCACATTATTCTGTTTGGTATCAACTGATTTAGATTGTTTTGGAGGAAAAGTTGTAGTGTTTTTCGTAGAAGGTTTATTTGTTGTCTTACTCCTAGTGTTATAAGGGTGAACAGTCTCGAAGTTAGCTTGAAAGATGTTATTCGAGAAGTGTCCAAAGATGTTTGGAGAAGACTCTTCTTCTTGAAGTGTCTCTGGTTCAACTACCTCCTCAGGAATCTCAGGAGGCATCAAGTTATCTTGGGCTTCTAGAATTGTTTGAAGAGCACATTGCAAACTTTCTATATTTAAGCCTTCGGGTGTTGGATTAGGTAGGTTGGTAGGAAAAGGCTTTCGGAAAGGGGTTTTGTAGGGTCCTTTACTCGAGGAATCTTTTTCATTTGACCTTTTTAAGTCTATAACTTGATTCGACAGTTTTTGAACAACTTTAGTTAAATTTTCCAAATCGGAGTTTTCAGGTTGTGTTTTACTTTGAGTAGGTCTGGGGAGAATTTCAATCTTCTTTTTGGAAGAAGACCTAGTCTCAATTTCATTGCTAGAAGAGTCCTTAAGACTAAGTATGTCTTTTTCAATCTGGCTGGCTTCCTCGAAGGCCTCTAACAACGTGGCTTTCTTAGATCTTTTAACCCAAATAGCTATACTTTGATGTAAAGATTTAGTGTAGTAAGCTATTATAAGGCTCTCAGCAGGCATAGAATCTGCAGGGATTCGGTTTTTAAGTGTTAAGAATATTTGATTAAAGTCTTTAACTTTTTCTTTTGGGTTCATTTTTAAGCTAGAAAGGCCCATGACTAAGACTTTTGGAGGTTTACCGTCTCCGAATTTTTCCAAAAATCATGACTCAAACTTTTCGCAAGACACGATGGTACCGGGTTGTTGGGTGAAGTACCAAGTGGATGCATTACCCTCGAAAGTATATGGGAACAACCTACAGACAACGTCTTCATGTTCGACATTACGGAGTCTAATGACTAACATAAATTTTTTGATATGATCTTCAGCTATCTGTTTGGAGTCAAGATCAAACTTGGGAATCCATTTCTCCGGGTGTTTAGGTAGAGGATGTTGATCACCAGGTACAACTACAACATCCTGATCAAGCCAGGGTCTAGCAGGGTTGTTCTGATTTTCCATTGGGGTAGTGGGTGTGGAAGGCTGAGAAGGTGAATTGCCTTCATCAGAAGAAACTCCTCCAGAAGAGGAAGGAGATCAAGGAGGTGGTGAAAGAGGTATCCCAGATCCTCCTGCAGCAGGATTTAAGTTTGGATCTGTAGGATTCATAGTGAGGTTAGTGTCACCTAATTGTTCTCTGATATCAGAGAAGTCCAAAGGTTGACCCCATGGACGGTTTGGTTGGCTAAGATGAGCTAAGGCACTATGTGTTTTAATGAGAGATTGATGAACAGTCTTTGTCACCACCTGTAGGATTAGGGGTTACTAGCTCAACTGTGATCTGTGGATCGTCGGTTGAAGTAGTTGTTGTTTGAAGGGGAATATTATTGTGTGAACGGCTTCTAGTCACTATAGGTGAGTGATTAGGGGGGGGAGGAGTCTTGCGACCACCTCGTGCTATTAATTAAGTTCAGGCCCTCCTTCTAGCGCCATTTGTTGACAGGCGAAATTGACCATCCGTCAACTGAGAGAGTGGAACCAGTCCGGGGTTGTCTAATAACCCAAGCCGTTTGGAATGAACCACCCTGATAGGTTTAGCAGCTCCATTAGCCGATCTAAGGTCCTAGGAAAACCAAAGAGAAAACTAATCTAAACTAACTAATCTAACTAAAACTAAATAAAACAAACTAAACTAACTAACAATAAGTAAAACAAACTAACTAACTAACAATAAGTAAAACAAACTAACTAAAACTAAATAAATAAAATGAATTGATCTAATTAAAACGAACTATTAAACAAACTAACTAATCTACTATTTCTATATATACAAACTACTAACTAGTACTATACTAACTCTAACTAATTGAAATATAACTTATTTACAAAATATACAATATCTACAAGTTACAGATTTAAGTAAAACCTTAAAAACTCATTTGCTTTCTGTCCTAAGACAGAGGAAGATATTTTTGTTGATTTTATAATTTTATAAACAAGAAATTAAACTTACATATTTTTGTTGGATTTTATAATTTTATAAACAAGAAATTAAACTTAATCGAAATTAAACAATCTAATATACTCAACTACACATATATCTAACTAAAATACTAGCAAATATACTCAAAACAAATAAACAAATAAACAGCACTGAAACACTCCTGCATTTGTCCCTGTATGATGACTTCAAGTTGGTCGGAGGAAGGAAACTCAGACCGAATAATCCGTATTTCTCGTGAAACGAACGATAGTCATAATGCTCTTTGAATTTGTTTGGCTGTGGACAAACAAGACATAAAAAATCATAACAATTATATGATTTATAAATCTCTACAATTAGGGAAACTCATATGCAAAATCCTATATGACAATTCAATTGATGAAGAAGAGAAATATGTCATTCACAACCGAATCAAGTAATTGCTATGTTTTTTTTAATTACTGAAGAGATCGATATGGATTATATTGATTAAATCATATCATTTGAAAAAGACTAAGATAGCTAAAGTAGTCATTAACCAAATGCAAATTGATACACATAAACACAAAACAAAAGATTGATATTATGAAAAGCTAAAGTTGTAGCAGAACATCAACTTCTATCTCAGTCTGTATTAAAATTCCATATCCTTGTTCTCCCATGAATGAGGATGATCCTTGTTACAAAAATAATAAGTATTTATAAGTTTTTCCACAGGGTAAAACCTCCCTATGGAAGTTATCAAACTGTTTACATAATCTGGGAAGATATCCCAAAGTTGTCTAAACTAGGAGACTAAAATAACATCTAAAATTCTCTAAACAGTCCATCAAATCCCATGCAATCCGAATTCACCTGAAAAGGATCCAAAATAGACAAGTTAGGAGACTCTTTTATTAATAAAATGATAAAAATTAAATTCTATAGACTAGCTATAGAATCATCTGATTCTGTAGCTAGTCTAAATAAAGATATAGAATCAAAATTTAGATTAATTCAAATCTTTTTAAAGAATTAAATTTAATATTCATCCAAGAACTATCTGAAAACAAATCATTTAGTTTGAAAGAATTATACCAACAGGATCCACATCACTTAATCGAATACAGAGATAGCAATACTCTGTTTCAATTATTGTCATAAGTGGGGTAAATGAAATCATATGTAACAACATCATAATCATTTCTCAACAAATCAAATCCATCTGTTATGAGATCATTTTGATATTTATTTGAAAACAAAACAAATCGCAAATACTTCGTTATACTTGTCTCAACAAGAGGAGAAATAATCGAAACGAACAGGATTATCACGATAAATGTATAGCAAGTGATTTAGATTGTGAGCGAAATCAAACCATAACTGACTCATAACAACATCGTAAAAGGATCAATCAAACAGAGTTTGTTATCTATCATTTATCATTGCACAGTGAGCAAACAAGATTGATTTTCCTTTACTAGAATCGTTCCAATCAAACGAATTACAACTGGGTTTAACCAATTCATTTTTTACACATTTAAAATCAAACCAAACAACAATTACAATCGGGATCCAATTCCTAACATGATCTAACTAACAACAATCCAAACAAGCGAATTAATCGGCTGAGTTTAGCATATTCGTTACAAATCATAATCGTTTTATGTTTTGGGCATAGTTGCACAGGTTTAATGAGACCATTGTTTTTATAAAAATAGAGTAGTTATTTACAAATTTAAATCGAACAGAGTGGTATTCATGATTTGGAAAATCGTATGACAGAGCACATTGTAACAACTACACTCCCAAAATTATTTGTCAAACACGGCGTCTAAATGATAACGAGATCGAATCAGATCAAAATCGTATTCTAAATTAAGCATAAAATCTTCTTGTTGGGAGAGGGCACAAAACGAACTGAACTGAAAACACACTATTACTTTCATTATTTCACTCAAACAAACTTAGCAAATGAAATCCAAATGAATAACCATTCCAATCCAAATAAAAATCTATGAGAAAATCATATATCGGAATTCCTTCTATTTTTATCAAAACAAAGCCATGTACAGGATGATCATTGAATGATAGAGGCATTTGGATAAGTGATCAAACTATTTAAAAGCTAAATTCAAATCATTATATCAAACTAGATTATTTACAAAACAAAACGATGTCAGAACCATACCTGTGTAGCGACGAGGCTGCTTGATTATGCCAGATTGGAATTTACAACAGTCGTGGTTGATTCCACGTTTTTGAACAGGATGGAGCTGATAGTCTTTTGCTTTTTATCTGTCGCTTGGAGCTTGGCCTTTTGACTGGTTAGGACTGCAATATGGTCTTCTAATGTTTGAATCCTTGATTGGAGCATCGGAACATCGATATAATATCGTTCTAACCATGAACTACATTGGTCACAAGGTGACTGTGTGGGTTTACACAGAGCAGGCGAGGGTTTGGACAAATGATCGAGGGTTTCATGAGGTAATTTAATACCTGGGTAGTTAGGTTAGTCCTTTAGGCAGGGGTTAGGTTTGATACAAAATCATAAGAGGGTTCAGGACATAAACCTTGCGAGTAGGGGTATTCGCTGGCCAAAAATCACTCAATATTAGAATCGAAATCCTCACTTAGGATGATAGGGTTTGACTCAGCAGAGGGTTTTGGTTTGTTTCTGGCCATTCTCAAAATGAGCCGAGCATTCCTTTTCCCTTTGGCATTTGCAGTCAGGTTTGCCTTAGGATTTTTTCTCATAGGTTTTTTAATGGCCTCTGCACTCTTAGTCACAGTGTCGGGTAAGTCGATAGGAGGGTCGGTCGAGGGTTTAGGCAGTAGGAGATGCAAGGGTACAAGCAGTTCGGGCTTGGTTTCAATCACCACAGGTTTATCAACCTGTACAGGGTCGGTGTCTTCAAAGCCATTACAGGTGATGAAAGCCTTCCAATTGTCACCATGCAAACTCAAATGATAAACACCGATGAGATTAATAAGCCCATGGTGGAACAGGCTATTGTCAGCCTTGTGCCTCTTAAACTTTTTCGACATCTTATACAACCTCTGATGAAAGTAGAAAGGAATGTTTAGAGGATACCCTATAAAAATCATTAGTAGACGCAGGTGGTAAAGGACCACAAGTCCGTATCGACCTTCACAGGTCACGAACTGCTTAAGTATCATTAACAAGTCGTGCCATCATTGTTTGAGCATAGATATGGGCATACCTCTGTCACAAGAGTTGACTTTCCACGATTGAAACAGCAATGCCCATGGCACTTCCTTGACCTTGCAATTCTTAAACCAACGCTGTCCCGAGGTAGGTAACCTCGTGGCTAAGCTGATAAACTGTTCATCGATCTCTAACTGTATATCGCCAACATTGGCTTGAAAACCATCGAAGGTCATGGAAAACTGTTGTGCTATACAAAGGTTAAAACCCTCAAAAAGTTTCACGAAGGTAAGCCATCCACTGTCTTCGAAATCTTCGTGGGCATTGTCAAACATTAACAGGGCTTGATTTCCATTGGGATCAACTCGCACGACTGGTGCCATGGAGCCGAACACATGGTAAGGGAAGGGTTTGAATCACCAACACACACAGGAGCAGAGATACCCAAACCAACAACAATGAACGAGCAAAAGGGGTAAGCATTAATGCGAGCATGTGAAGGTGGTGGAGTCTGCCATGCAAAATATTGATTATCCAAGTACAACCGTCAATTTTCATAGTTGTTCACTCCATAATAATAGTTTAACCATTAAGTCATGTGTACAACCAATAAAACCAAAGGTGTATACCAATGCGCGGAAGTGTTATACCATAATGTTCAAACATCTGACATATAAATCAAAACCCAAAGTCAACTATGCGCCAATGCATTAATTCACATAATCAAAAGTTCAATCAAGGTGCCAAAATGATATTTGTATAGTTGACAAGCCAAAAGTTATAAAAAGATTAACATAAGGATTATATCATATATATATAAACAAAATAAATCATAACCCCTATGCATTTTCATATAATCAATGATCAGGCAAGTCACATTAAGTGCAAATCCAAAGGCTAAATGCCTTCAATAAAACCAAGTTATACAATCAATCGAAGTATGAGAACCAATCAAAGGATATTTCCAATCGTGTAGTGATTAATAAAAGATGAGCGCAATAGGCATAAAAAGAAATATCCACAGTTCAGGTAATGATCGAAATGCAACTTTGAAAGATTTAGTTTTCATGCTTACAGTCATGAAAACAAAACGAAAACAAGTGTGTAAATGTCGCAAGAAATGAAAATGACGTTAATTTGGAAATTGCGACAAAAAAATGATGTTTGCAAAACATAGGTGTAGGCAGCTTATAGACGATAGGAAAAAGTGAGTTGGCTGCCAACAAATGGTTATATTCTTAATTCCAAAATGTGTTCCCACACTGTACATAATGGTTGTTGCAGAGAGTAGTATTGAATTCTGATATGTATAGCAATCACATGGTTTTGGTAATTTGTGTTGATTTCACATTAGCATTTTCATTTATATCAAAATAGACATGATCATCATGTACTAAAACTTGGATGAATTATCGAATTTCATTGATATTATTGGATATATATTTAGATGCACAGGAAAGGCGGGGAACTTCGAGAAAATTTTGTTTCACGAATGGTTTCAAATCAACATAATGTAATATCAAAGCAAATTTATCCTGTAATGAGAGTACAAGGAATCGGGGTTCAACATTATGATTTGAATACCATTTTATGAAATCTTTTCATTTTCATACAGTAAACAGGAACAGATGTAGGGACGTAGTAAAACCTATCGACAGTAAAGAATAATCAGCATTAAATGAGGTGTGAAGTACATACCTGTTCCCCAAAAGGCCATGGAGTTTGATAATCAAGTGCTCCTCTTGAAGACTGATGTTTCGGCGTTTGTGTTTGAGATCAGAGCCAAGATACTTAAGCCACCTTAGCCTCAGACCTGCACAATATATACATTAGGAAAACATTACGAATTGATATTTTGTAAGAATGTACAGTAAATTTCGCGTGCATGCAGTTGTTTGTAAATTCGTGCATGCGGCTCTCTGTAAATTTTAAAAACTGTACTTCTTACATACCGATTTTTTTGGCCAGAAAGTTCGAGCACCCATCCAAAAACTGTAATGCGGTTGTGTCTAAATTTAAAAATCTTAAATTTTCAAACACTCACAGAATGCGTGGCTCAGATAATGCATGGTGGTTCAGGTCGTGCAGGTCATGGCATGAGAGGAAACTGCAATTCGTGCATGCGACTGTCTATAAAGTGCCCATCCATTGTGTAAACAATAACACTTATTTTTACTACATGTGGCTGTGTCTAAATTTAAAAATATTAAATTGGCAAATGCTCACACAATGAGTGGATCAGAGAATGCTTGGCGGTTATGGTCGTGGCACGAGAGGGCGGTTCAAGGTCGTGGCATTAAAGGGTGGTAATGCCTGCAGGTCATGGGATCAGAAACGAATGGTGGCCCAACATAAAACGTGTGGAGTGATATAAACATGGCATGCATAGATATTAATCCTTCTTAATCATTTGAATGTGTCAATTATATATGCTTACAATAATTTTTTAATATGATTAGGTAAATATAAAAAGGTAAACATGTTAACGGATGCCTTCATAAATGCAAGGAAGTTATGAGCAATAAATTTGGCTTATTGATTTTGGAGGACGACTAAGAATATGCCAGCATCTTCAATGCTTAGCCATCAGATTAGGGTTTAAGGTAAAATAAGGTTAAAATATCGTTAATTGTGCCCATTGCCAATAGGTGTACGCCTATCGGCATAATTAATTAATAATTAACTTTGTTAAAATTTATTTAATCTAACGTAATCACTATCTTAATCAATTATTTTTGAAGTATGATTAACATAAAATATTGATTGACAATGTAAATTTTTAAATATGTAGATTATGTTCTAATAATTTATAGGTTCAAAGGGATTCCATTTAGTGGTGACAAATGTAGAGTTTTTTAATTATTAACCGAGATTTCATTTTCGTAAGGTCTCTCCTCCCATAGGTTGTTTAGGTTGTTATGAGGAATTGGACACTAATCATTATGGCCATAATTAGGGGTGACAAACAACATGCAAAAGAAACCACACTTTATGAGGGCCTACTAATAAGCAACCACGGTTTATGAGGGCTTAATCATGCTCAAGGAGAATGGGGTTAGAGAAGCAACAATTATTGGTGATTAATCAATTAATCAATTGTCATTTGGTCCTCATCCCAACATTTGTTCCCTCAATCTTAGCCCCATTAATTATGGCTTTGGTTTAAGACTTGCACAACTTGATTTTTTCCAAATATTGAGAATCCATAATGAAAATTTATGATTTATCAATTGTCATTCGGTTCTTATCTCAACATTCTTTCTATGAATCTTAGCCCCACTAATTATGGCTTTGGTTCAAGACTTTTCAAAACTTGATTTTTTCGAAATATTGGGAATCCATAATGAAAAGTGGTCATCAATTGTCAATTGGTCCTTATCCCAACGTCAAGCAAAACATTGGTGAGTGCTTTAGTGAGGGACCCACCATAATAAATTGGTGGGGTAGGTTATATTTTAAGCCCATTACATGAATTCATCATACATTAAATTAAGGAGGCCAGTCATCAAAAGGTGTATAACGACGTGAATGAGAAGGGACATGGAGTTATCGCCCCACCATGATCAACTCATTGTTATAATTATCTGTCAATATTCACAATTATGAGTAGTATGATGGGGATGGTGTCTATAGCATGTGGGTTTGTTCTTATGATTTAATTTGTTGTATTCAATGTCATTGACAACATTTTTCTCTCAAACTGATCTATAAACTATTGTGGGTATTCCACCAGAAAAGTTTGACACAACAGATCTTATAATATTCTATAAATATTAGATTATGTAATTTATTTCATTATATCCTAGATTAATCATTTCTATGTTTGTGCCTAAATTTATGAAATCATTGAAATACGAAAAAATGAAAGAATATGAAAATATAAACACCATCCACATAATTGAACAAAATATATATCTTAGGAAACCCTATATGGGAGAATACCCAACTAAAACATGGTGCCTACACTCTGATCTCTTTTCCTTAGTTCTAAAAATGAAAATACAAAGAATGGGGAAATCACTATGGACTTTCCTATGAATCTATGACCTGAATGGCTACTACAAAATATTCTTCCTACCTCTTCTATTATGCTCTAAAAAACAACTCAAATTCTCTTCTCAACTATGGGACATGCAAAGTACAAAAGAAGGGAAACCATTTTCTTCCTAGTTGCTCAGTATTTAACATAACCCAATAGTCATATAGGGTTAGGGGTTTTGCATCCTTGACACTTGATTACTAATAAGGTTTTGGAACTTCTATAATATTTTTGAAAGTCCACACGGGTTTACCCCCACATGTGAATTATGGTGACTGACATGCCATCCACTCGATGACATCATTGTCAAATAGATAGGTCAACTTATGGGAGGCCTAACTTATGCATGCAAACTCGAATTAAGGAAAGTTTCACACTATTGGAAAGGTATCGATGTGTAGAAAAATGTCAATGGGTTGAAAGGTATGCTTGCAAAGTTTTGACCCTAAAACATGCCATTTGATGTGTGAAAATAGCTCTAGAAGGTTCCATATCTCAAATCTCCAAACTAGGACTTGCCACTAAAATAGGCCCTGCAAGCTGATTCCTCCAATTTTTCCACCCAAAAAGTACCAAGATATATGGAAAATTATATAATGATTCAATTCATATCATACCTATACATTTTGGGAGGATTTGGGTCCCCATAATATTTTATTGAATGCAGCAATGAAATGTTTCCTCTACCTTCTCCCTGGAGTACCATTTTTCCTTACCTGGAAGTTACCATTTCAACCCAATCTGCTAAAGGTCGTGCTACCCCTCTCTATTATTTCTATAACTCTTTTACAAAATTATATCTTTTTCCAACTCTGTTTGAGCTTCTGGTGCTAGTTCCTCTATGGTAGATAGGACCTGCTCCTTAGTTTCTTGATCCAACATGGAAGGCTCATATAGTTTCATATTCTTCACATTCACTATTGAGTAAATGTACATATATGGGGGTAGACTCAGTCTCTAGGCGTTTTCACCCACCTTCTCCAATACCTCAAAAGGGCCATACCATAGATCCTTGATTTTTTTACCAAGACCCTCTAGTATTTTCTTATTCACTTATAACTAAACTTGGTCTCCCACCTTGAATGATTATTTTGTTCTATATTGATCATGTTTGTCCATGTACCTTTCTTGTGACTTATTAAGTGTCTCATATACCAACAAATAGATCTTCCTATTATTTTCAACAAACTTCTCTACTTTCAGTGCTTCTCTTTTGATGTCTTCCCTCATTCCTCCTTGTTATCTATAGACAAGATCCAAAGGTGAAGGTGACAAATATCGAAAGAAAGTTTCAAAAGGGGACTAACCATTAGAAGTATGGTTTTCTCTATTATAAGAGTGTTGAATGTGTAAATTATAACCTTGTACAATGTCTACTGTAAACAGATATTCAGAAAAGATACAATGACAAATACAAACATTACACAGAGATTTTTCCCCTGGAAACCCAAACCGAGAAAACCAACATATATTATATTCATTCATTTTGTTACATTGTTTACAATACAATATACATATAGGAGCCAACATCATCCAAAATCCTAACCCAATGACCTGGATTAGTCCAAAACCCTAATTCCTTAACCGCAAATAGAAAACCATCGGCAAAAACCATGTGCTGAAAAAACCACCTAAATACATGACATGTTTCTCGAGGTATATTTTTTTTTTCTGGGGGCACTGCCCCCTGTACCCCCCTCTAACCCCCCTGTGTTCTCGGTGCATACGCTCAGACAGTACTACTCATCCAAAGAATATAACACATACCCAAAATTCTCCCACTTCTTGTTTTCTTTGCATAGAGGGGGTTACAAGGTTACATAGTCAAAAATCCAGGGCAACATTGCCAATGGATCCTCTACACCAAGAGAGCTTCTTATTGCTCACAGATTTTGTAAATCAGTTTGCAACATTCTTCAAAGTGTCCACCTTCATCAGTGATACTTTCTTTTCTTCAATCATGTATCTCACAAAGTGATATTGAACATCAATGTGTTTTGTCTTTGAATGATAAGCAAGGTTCTTCTCCAGAAAAATTGCACTCTAACTGTCACACTCTATCCTTACAGCTTGTTGTACCAACCCAATACCTGAACATAATATTTGTAACCATAATGCTTCCTTACTTGCATGAGTGGATTCCATGTATTTATATTCTGTAGTTGAAAGTGCCACTACAGCCTGTCTTTTGCTCATCCAACTTATTTCTCCTCCAAACAAGTTAAACACATACCCACATGTAGATCTCCTATGATCCAAATCTCCATCCCAATCCGCGTCCACAAATCCATGTACATTGACCACTCTGTCCAATCCCGGTCTTCCTTCGTAGCACAATCCATAGCTAGCAGCACCACACAAATACCTGAAAACCCTTTTTACTACTTTCCAATGCTCCTTCCCTAGTTTTGACATATACCTTCTCAAAAATCCCACTACATGTGCAATGTACGGTCTAGTACAAACCATTGCATACATCAAACTGTCAACTGCACTCGCACATGGAACATGATACATGTCCTCCTCTTCTTCATGTGTCTTGGTACATTGATCCGCAGATAAATTTACACCAACATGAATAGGAACCTTGGCCGGTTTACATTCCTGCATATTAAACCTCTACAATATTGTCTCGACATATTTTCTCTCATTTAACCAAAGTTTCATCTTTCTTCAATCTCTTTTAATTTCCATGCCCAAAATGAAATTTGAAGCACCAAGATCCTTCATGTCAAATTTAGAGGACAACTGAGTTTTCACATCCTAGATAATCTCCTTGTTGTTTTCTAT
>SNQJ01S0115984.1:0-24760 GCA_010110895.2 Picea sitchensis | reverse complement strand
ATTGTGGCTCAAGGAGTTCTAGTTTCCCTCATAGGTCTCCAAGTACCCTTCAGGCCTCATATTGGGGAAACTATCTGCACACTTTTCCCTCCAGGGCTCGATCCTTATCCAAAGAAACCTAAGGAGAATTGTACACACACTCAAATCCACCTACGATCTATAGGGTAAAAATTTTAGTCTTTGATCCTCATTTTCCCTAGAGAAATCCCTATAGTCAGCATCGTAAGAAATGGAATGAATGGAATAGAATGGAGAATTAAACCAAATTCCCCCTTTTTAAATATGTATGTTTCCTTTTATATTATATTATCATATAATATAATAATAAAAACTCTTATATTATTATATAATATAATAATATAAAGGATTAGGGCATTTTTATACTATATTCACTTAGACTCCTTCGCTTAGTTTTCCTTTACCTATACCTCAGCCCCCTTTCCCATTTGTGGATTCTTAGACCCCCATACTCTTTTCGTCCCTTGGTATGAAACAATGGAGTTATTTTATTAATTACTGCATATAAACAATTTATAATATAGGCTCTCTTCCTTTGATCATCTTTACACACACTCCATCCCAAACATATCGACTCACCAGTCTAAGTATCATATATATAATATATTTAAAATACAAGAATCAAGATGAGGTATTCACATTCCCCTCCCCCTTATTTATGCATTGTTCTCGGTGCATTTATAGACATATGTACAATCAAAGTTCTTAAGAAATCACTTTGATCTTCTCATCCAATATGCACACAAGCTACACCCTAAAGTTTCGTATGCGCCCCACTTTTCTTGATAGTCAAAAACAGGCACAGTCATCATCATATCTATAAGTAAAACAGGAGACTAAAAAGATTATCACATGCAATCACCAATTTCATGTACACTCTAACAAATAGTTCAACCGATAACACAGTATTAAAAGGATTATTATATGCAATCACCAATTTCATGTACACTCTAATAAATAGTTCAACCGATAACATAAAGGTGAGGATCTCCCTTTTAATTGGTAGGTGAATGTTCCACTCGTTACTTTAGGCTACAAGGAATTTCACCACCAACAGAGTGATGAAGTTGTTTCCCATCACTTTGGGTTATATTCTCCAAGAACATTTTCGACTTTCTTGAATTCATAGATCAAATCACTAAAACTGCATCATATGAACTCAAGGAAAAAACCTGATCATATTTAGTATTCGAACTTTATCCCATATTTCTTCCTATCTTTCACTGGTTTGAGATTAAGAAACTCTTGAGTCCCAGTAGTTGTCTGACTTAAGTACCATTAAAATATTCACTGCTGATTTTGGTAACAACACCTCCAACAAATTTTTATTTCCAGCGAACAACTAGAATGATGATGGGTTGAAGATCAAGATCTCGTATATAACAATGTTGTCTATTAAGGTATATTCAAGTTCTTGGCATCAAATATCTAATTTTAATGCTCCACCTTCTGTTCTATAATATTAACCAACATATTCACTTCCCAACTATGTTCTGGTCGGAGAAAGATCTGCATACAATTCCATGGAGGAAGGCTAAAAATGAATATGGTCTTTTGTTGGATGAAATGAATATCAGTATGGAGCATTGCTAGACTATCGGATTTGAGCCACATAGGTGTCTAATTCTTCCAACGGATACCTAGTTTCTCACTATGTTGGTAGAGAATATGCTCTTTCTGCTCTTTCTCCGCATCATGCAACACACCATTTGTGTTAGGAACATATCTGGCTTCCTCTGCCAAGCCAAGTTGTCCAACAGTTCATAAATTTTATCAAATTGTGGGTGAAACCTGTTTCTGTCAATGATTAAATGCATCCTAGTTTCAACTGCATCCCAGACTCTTTTCCAATCCCCTGCTCATCATCTTTCTTACCTTGGATTTATCATCCCATCCAACAGTGGCAGCATAGGTGCTGGATAGCTGTGCATATGGTCAACTTTAATGTGGTTCCAACTCAAGAAGATGATTTGCTGCATGTTTTGCGAGCTTCATGCTGCCATGGAATCAACAAACAACAAGTAAGCTTCCCTAAACCAAAACACTGGATCAAATGGAATTCCATTGAGAAAGTTCAACGCGAGGCTATCCCAATTGAGAAGGGAAACCATGCAATTGTAGTGCCCCTCTTTTGGTGTGATGACATAGACTTCACTCATGCTCTTGTCATCATTCCTTCAATCAGGATTTGACTCTATTTTCCCAAAGTTAGGTAGATTTTGGTGTTTTCTATACTTTCTCCATGAACTATCACCAAAAAATATTTATAAGCTATCAAAATCCACCTATTATAACCTTTTGTAAAAGAAAAATCTATGTAATTGATTCAACTTTCTCATTTATGGTCTTAAATTCTATTATAGTATTAACCCGAAGACACTTAAAATCAAACAAATTTCCAATAGGATTTCTCTCCATAACATATCGCTTGACTGTTATATATGACTCAAGAAAAAAATATGTTGAATTTGATTTTCCATGTACAAACTATGAAACTTGGAATTATAAGTCATCACTTGGTTTCTTCCACTAGAGGGTGTGGATGTGCAAAGACTATACTAGAATGTAAGGCACGAGCTAGCAAACCTTTAAGCCAATGTCTGTGGAAAATACATATCACTTTTAATGGTTTCCACCCATTGCAATTTTCTATATAGATACATTTGACCAGAGAGTAGCTAAGCAAACTCTAGCCTTCACAACATCTTGGAAAAAATATACACAATCTGGAGGTGATAGAATGTCTCTATAAAAGACAATGTAAATGAATAGACATAAGGAAAGTGTCCATAATATAAACATTTTAACATGTATTGTAAATCCTTCAGCCAACACCAACATTCCAAAGGGGAATCAAATCCAAACTTGCAACACTATTGGCTTTTCCATGTTCTTCATTCTTAAAGAGTTAATTTCTAGTGTCTCTCCTACTTGATGTTTTCATGGAAGCAGTCATTAATTCGTCCTAACAAATCTAGCATTTACCATTTCATTCAGAAATGTGGCATCCAAGCATTGCTTGAGAATGAGGCGACTATTGTGCAAACAGAGCCATGTTAGTTATAAGAAATACAAGCCTCCTTATTAAAGGAACCTTTAAGTTTCCATCTATAATACTTCATTCAATGACATAGGAAAAACTCCAAAGTAACTTTTCTAGTTCTGAGAGTCGATTCATGCCAACAGATAAATGAAGTTCTTCATTTTCCATATCCCTAACCCTTGCTATGTTCCTCATGTCTTATTTTACCGTGGACTTTACGATGCTCTTATTATAAAATATATTTAAGATACAACCTTTACATTTAGATGAGAATGGATTTACAGAGGAAAACAAAATCCCGAGATTACATTGGCATTTTTTTGTTGGTGTTTAATTTGCTGACCTTGATGCTATTTTTAACATCCCAGAAGACAACTTCTCTAGAATCCATGAATCGGCGGTAGTTTATGACCATATTGATTTTGGTACCGTGAAAAATCAAACCCTTCTTGATGCAATGTATAAAATTATAATTAGTGGGATAATGCCATTGGTAGATTGCAAGGAGTTTGAGCGTAAAATGGTGGTACCTGCCATCTAGAAAGCACACTCAAAATATTTCTCCCCTGCACTCTATTTTTATCCCATGCAGGTTCAACGTTTGAACTTGGATCTGATACCACTTTGTGGTGTACTACTAGGATGGCGGGGTATTGGGGAATTTCACTAATTTTCTTTTAACATTCACCAAAATATTCACATTTAAATCAAACATATAATATACAAAACCATAGCAAAATCACTATATAATTCATAACATAAACAATACAACATAGAATTAAACATAAACACAAGAACATAATACTTATCTCTTAAAAATTCATCAAGTGATTGTAGACCTACGATGTTCTACCTAACCATAGATTTCATTGCTCATAAACTCTTAACAATGGATCATGCCTGAGCTAGGTTGACTCCACCAGGGAAAAGGATTCCTAGGCCAACCATGGTCCACAATTAGTACCAACATTGTTTAGGCTAAGGTACCAAACCTCAACAACACCCCAACCTATAGTCTCTCATTCCCCATCAGCGTGTACAACCCAAGCTAGTGTGCCACCTTCTCCGCAAAACGGTCCCTCTGACTGCACCATTGCCCTTCTAGCGCTCTAACACAAGCCACCCAAGAATTCTCATAACATTGTTTCTCCAAGAATTCCAACTTCCCTCAAAGATCTCCACTTACCCTCTAGTTCCCATATCGAGAAACCTATCCCCACACTTCCCATATCGGGAAACCTATCCCCACACTTCTCCCTCCAAAAATCCAAGCTTCTCTAAGGTAACCTAAGGAAAAGTGTACACACATTCAAATCCGCATAGAATTTACAGGGAAAAATCTATAATATATGATCACCGTATTCCCCATAACAACCCCTGTAGTCAACATGGTAAGATATGGAATGAATAAAATAGAATGGAGAATGAAGTGAAATTACCCCTTTTAAAATATGTATGTTCATTTTTATATTAATATTGTTATATAATCTAATAATATAAAGCTTATATTACTATATAATATAATAATATAAAGGCTTAAGGAATTATTATATTATATTTTCTTAGCTTCCTTGTGTTAGGTTCCCTTTATGTATTTTTTAGCCTCCCATCCCATTTGTGGAGTCTTGCCCCCCATACTCTTTTCCTCCTTTGGTGTGCAACCATGGTGTTATTTTATTAATTAATGCATATAAACAATTTATAATATAGGCTCTCTACCTTTCATCATCTTTAGAGGCACTCCAACCCAAACATACTCACTTATCAACCTTAGTAACATATGTACAATATATTTACAATTAGGTAATCAAGTTGGGTTATTACAAAGTGCACCCAAACCTATTCAAAGAACATGATTGTTTCTTCTTTTCCCTTGATGGTATTTTTACAAGGCACAAGAATGCACATCTTGCTAAAACTTTCAACTACAACAAACATATATTCATATCCCTTATCAAAGCACCAACAAAATCCATGGAAATGAATTCCTAGGGTTGAGTAGGTATAGGTAAGGGATTGTATAAATTTCCTTCTTATTAATGGGCTTGTTAGTACAACAAAGCACACATCCTCAAATATAACATGATACATATTCTTGCATTGTGGGCCAATACATATACCTTTGTAAATTGACAATTGTTTTTCCAACACAAAAATGTCTTGCAACCTTGGATGTGTGAGCCTCTCTAGTAATATGTAATCTTTCACCTTTTGGGGACACAAAGCTTGTGTAGCGTGTACAACAACTCATTCTATAGATGATAGTCATCCTTATTGTCACCTTACTCTACATGAATTCGTCCATGTAGTTGTTGAAATGCCTCTTTGAATTTTTCATCTTCTGTATATGCTATTTTAATGCATCATCGGTAAAATGATCCAAGATCCCAAAGTTGTAATCTTGGATGTGGGTGGCCTTGAAAGTGTCTACCAACTTATGAGTGATTTTGTTCTTATATTTGATGACTAAATTAAATTGTTATAAAAACCTCATCCACTTGTAATGTATGGTTTGTTGAAGGTTATGATTTCATTTCCCATCATATTGAGAATAATAATTTTCTATCCCATCATATTGATGATCAATGTGAATGATAGTTTCAGATCAAATAAAAAGGCTTCCACCTTTTAACATCTTATTCATTTTCATATAAAAAATCATTTATTTTTTTTTTAAATCTTATTCATTTTCACTTTAATAATTTTACTTATAAAAAAATATAATAACAAATTCAAAAACAACTATTACATCACGAAAACACATTAGTTTTATCTAATTTATTTAAATGTATTAACTAAATAAAAATTAACACATATATTTTTACTCTTTAAAAAACTAAAAATACATGCTGTTATGGAGCAACGCGCTCCTTGGATGGTCGTACTCCATGTACATCAATCTATATAATGGAATCATCTTCAATCTTATAGGCATCTTATGAAAATGTCTTGATAGGAGAACATATGTACATCAATCTATATAATGGAATCCTCTTCAATCTTATAGGCATCTTATGAAAATGTCTTGATAGGAGAACATTTATTGGAAAATGAAACATTTAATAGGTTTTCAATCTTTAATGTTTTTAATCATTCAAATAAAAATTGAATGTGTGTGATTTCAAAAGATATATTTAATTATATTTAAAAATGTTGCAGTTCAATGGTTTTACATATTTGAATTGTTAATTTTGTATAATTATAATGTTTATGAATTTTTAGTATGCTGAAACTTTGAGTGGTTAGTTTTGTATAATTTAAATGTCTTAAAAATTGTTAATATATTGAAACCATTTATACAATAAGAAATACAGTTTAAACAACAACAAAAATTATAATTTCTTACAAATTTATTCCACTTCATTCTAACTAAAATAGTTAGAAAATGCTGTTGATTACTTAATTGACACATTTAGATGATTAACAAAAATTCTTAATTGTAATTAAATTAATAGTGTACTATGTTGGGTCTCAAGCTTGAGATGCCACATTTGACCAGCATTTAGCATTTCAGATTTCACCTCCTCTCCCATGAAAGCTAAGGTGAGTATACCAAGAGCGAATAGAAGTAATTCAATTCCATCAATCGGCTCCAAGCATGCAGATGAGCACGAAGAACCCTAGCGGTTTAGAGTAATCTCCTGGAACGATGGGAGTATTCTGGCAAGTTACTTTCGATCTGCAACCCATGTGCAAGCGTTTTAAGTAGGCCCAATGTAACCGATGATAAGGGGATAGAAAATGAAGCAAGCCATTTTTTAAGGGCTCATGATTTTGCATATTTAATCTGATATCCCTTCCATCAAAAGGTGTTGTTTAGACCAATTGACCGAGTTTCTCTTGAAGTTCCTGGTGACGGCCTCCACGATCCATCTACCGTAGTCGGCCTTGAATATTTGGACTCTCTGAGTAAGTATGTACACATTTCCACCATTTCCACTCGTTTGTTTTTTAAGAATAATGTTAAATTAACAGTTAAAATCCGTGTTACAGGAAGATGGTGGCATAGGTAGATGGCATAATCCAAGCTAAAGAAGATGCTGTCGGATTTTGCTACTTTATTGGAAAAGCAATAATTCAACTTGTGGCTAACGACAGCGGGATTTGGAACGACAGAGTTAAAGGCTTTGGAGGGTACCCAGTGACGGATTCAATGATCCCATGCAGTCTTCGGTCTTGTGGAGGTTGCAGCAAATGCTATTTCCAATTGCAATTCACATGGTAGTTTTAAATCTGAAAAATTCGACATCCAATTGCAATTCACCTGGTAGTTTTAAATCTTCGAAACAATTGTCACTTTCATGAATGGGAAACAACTTTCTCTTGCATGAACTCACTTAAAGACACCCTTCGTAAGTATTTAATTGAAAGACGATCGAACCTGCTTAAATTTTAATTTTTTTTCTTCTCGGAAATAACCCAAGCGATGAGAATCGTTACATTACAATAGGGCAAGGATTTTAACTTGATCCGGGATCTTATATTATTCAATAACTAAATGATGGGACGAAATCTGAACATTCGATGTCTAAATTGTATGGTTTCCTGAACCTTTTATTCAAAAATAATAATAGAATAATAATCATATCCATTATCTGCTTATCAATTCTAAAACCCTAATCCTAATAAGCACAAAAGAAGTGCTTTTTTTATATCATTTAGACATATAAGTTTATATAGGGTGGTTTGAAAATATGATTTAATAGTTAATAACTTAATAATAATGTTAACTATTAATATTTATTTTCATTATAAATAAATACTTTGTTATATTATCATGGATGACCATGATTATGACTAACTAGGTCAAGCATACATTACATTATTAATTATTAATGTTAAAATAATCATTTTATTAATACATTAATAAAGTATAGTGTTGATAGATCACTTTAAGAAGTTGAGATTAATATATTAATAAAAAATTAATACATTAATAAAGATCAGAATTTAAGTTGTTAGATCCACATATTTAAGTAATTGTTTCTGTATAATCTGAAGACTTAGCAGATTTTTAAGCTAAATCTATTATTATATTAAAAAAAATATTTAAACAATAAAAAGTAGTGATTTATTGCATGTAGCTTAATTCAAGAAAAAAAAACTCATTTAAGAACAATTAAACAACACCTTAATAAAGTATAATCCACCACTTTATCCTTTAAAATGATCTATTTCTGTAAAGAAAAACGGTATACTAGGGACAGTTCATCAGCTCGTAACAATTACGTGATTCATTCACATTCATGAATTTATGGTTAGATGCCAATCCTTCCAACGTGATTCATTGTATAAAGACAACATTTTGGCCCTTTAAACCCTCCAACTGATTTTGAGAGCTGCGCAGAAGCCAATCTCGACTTCAAGCTTCTTGAATTCAACGTAGAAATCATGTTATTTGACCCTCACATGGTCGAATTTGACACTTATTTGGCTCAATTCGACCAAGTTTTCATGGCTTCTAATTATCTTTTACGATATTTATGAATAAATCATTGACGTAATAAGTTATCTTTTACGATATTCATAATCCAAACAGATATTTGTGAATAAATCATTGACGTAATATGAAGAATGTCTCAATTTTCGCTGTTTCTTTTTTGTTTTCTGGATTCGATTGCTTCATGCGATCATCCATAAATGAGTAAATCAAATTTGACCAAGTTTTATATTTAAACAAAAGTTATTTAATATTTACAAAGTATTATTTTTTATAATAATTGTATTTCTATTATTTTTAAAAAGTTGTTTAATATTTGCAAAGTAGTGTTTTTAAATTTGTATTAAAATAATTTTTAGAATTAAAAAAAAAACCTTACCCGTACTCTTAGATTAATGATCAGTTATTGTACATTGTCAAGTGGCGCAAAACCCCCTTCTCTCCAAAGGGTTTCTCGACCTCCTCGTGTAGGACCGTTCAAGTCATTGAATCGAATGGTTTGTCGGGCTCTTGATGGAACCATTTTAACTTGACACATGCCCTTTACTTTCTCGGCGCGGTTATGTAGCACCCGCGGACCCTCTCTTTAACGTTTTTCAACTCTCAACGCCAACGTCGCTAGCTCCCTTTGCTAGTCTTCCTCCTTGACGTGACCACGGTTTACGACTGTCGGTCAACTCCCTTCGCAATCCCCTACCTCTGGAATGAAATCGCTCTTCGCGACTTTGCAAAAACCTTTGTTTTCTTCTAGAAAACCTGTCGAAGTTCCCACTCCCGAGCTTCTCGATCTTCTGCCACCTGTCTCGTCTTTGACGATGGATGATTTTTCCATCTTCAGGACTTCGACAAGTCCTCGACTCCTTTTCAGACTTAGCACAAATTATTTCTTTCGAGACTTAGATTGTTCTCCAATACTTTATGCACCCCTTGCAGAGTTCTGCGCAAAATCTTCTGTGACTTTGCTCGGCTTGAAAACCTCCAAGGTTCCCAATTCCTATGCGTCCTTCAGTGGAATTCTTCTTGCCCTCCTGACAGTCGCTCTCTCTCCTTCGTGATGTTGTAAGGTAAACTTAAAACACCTTAGGCACACTCCTTGCACTTGTCTTAGTTCTTTGATGGCTTCTCCCCTAACCTGATGGAAAAGTTTAAGGCATGTCCTTTCCTTTGTCGAGGCACTTCTTGCAAAGACTTCCTTCACCAGAATGTTCAACAATTCTGGGATTCTTCGACACCTCCAACCGTGTTGCTTCTATGCATGTTCACACTAGCTCGATGCCCTCCTGCCATAATATTTTAGATTGTTCAGTAACTTTGAACTCTGCTTCTCCCCACACAGTCTCTCCTTCCAAGGTACTTAACCACCTTGACAATTCTCCTCGAGTTTGTGAATTAACCTGGTGCGCCCTCCTCGCAGCTTCTCTTTTGATTCCACTGAGTTCATACACCCACTCCTTGCATCAGCTCACAGATTTTCCTCTCTCTGTCGCGCACTCCTTGCACTTAGCCTAGAAAACCAGACTTAACTCAAGACACTCTCGGATAAAAAAGTGTATCTCTATCCCTGCAGACGATTGCTAACATTCATCTACAATTCAGAAACATGTAAATGAAATTCATAACACAACATCCATTACACAGAAATGTAGAATAGGAAAAACTGTCATTTTCTATTAATGGTAGAACGTCAAATTACAATTGTGGAGTCCGAGCTACAACTGAGTCTCGCTTCTCTATGTTTCTTTCCCTACAACCCGACCAACCTCTTCTTGGCAATAATACAAATATTTATACAAGAGGGTCTCTACGATCTTCCCTCGCAAGATTAAACTAGTGGTGTCAAATCACCATTCAAAAATGCCTATCGAAAGGACAATTTACAATGATGGAAATCTTCTTTGAATAGGATGCAAATCCATTCTGTCATCAACCACTTAATGGAGACCTTATCTCCATCTTGTGTGAAAGAAAAATTTTTCTCTTCCACCTTCTCTTCATTAAATTTCTAGATCTCGCCTTGGATTCTCGAGGAAAAATGAGAGGCTGGTGCCTCTCCTCTTAAATGTGCACCATGCATGAAATCTGACTGGCGCGTCTTGAGGTGGAGATATGCTCCTGCATCATACTCCACGGCTATGAAAATCATGAGCTACTGCTCACGAGCTTCCAACGTGGTTGAAATCCTCCTGGATCCCAAAATTTCTCTTGGAGCTATCTATCGGCTCCTCGGCTTCGCTAATTTTGCTCCTACATCATCCTCATTGCTCATGTAGGTTTCTTGCTACTCACCTTCCTCATGCTGACCAATTCCTTTGTCGACTCCAACATCAACTTCCTTATCTCTTCAACTACTTCGTCCAACTTCTCTATCGACTAACCTTCCTCTTGCAGACTAGCTAGTTGCATTCCTTCCTTGCTCATGGGTAAATCGTGTTGATTTCCCAAGTCATCGTCTCCATCTCTCATGGTCTTGACTTGCCACCCTACTGCATCCTCCACTTCTGCAGTCTAAATATTGAACTGTCGTTCAGCTACTTCCTCTGACAGATTAATCCCTAACATTTCCTTGATTGGTTTTGTTCCAGCTTCCACCCACTGCAATGCGTTCTAGTGTATCTCCTCTCAACAACCACCTTCTGGTTCTAGATTGCCCAACCAATCCTCCAGTTCCTTTAACTCTAATTCTCACTGAGTGAGTAACTCAACTTGGTGTTCTCCTTCTGTTGGGACATACATCAATATTTATTCTTCTTCTTCCATGACAATCTAAGCTTGTTGTCTTCCTATCACATCTGCAACAATTTTGCTAGCCTCTCCTTGGTTGCTTCGTAGGAATATCTCGACTCCTCTAATGATCAAAACACTCCCTTGATCCTTCTCTTCGATGGTGGATGTTTGCAAATTCTCATCATCTTCATTTACACAGCTCGCAACTCCGTGCAAATATCCATCTGAGTGAGTTCTTCCTTCCGCCTCCTCTTCGTCTGTCAACTCCCCCTGTTGATGCACACTCTCAATTGATTCCATCTCATCTCCCTTTCCCTCTTGGAAATATGGGATTTCTCCTCTGCGCACCTGGTAGTTTACAAGATCCATTGATTCCTTCTCATTTCTCACCTCACAATCTATGAGACCCTTTCGAGATCTCTTTCCCTCATAAATAGGGTTTTCAGCGTGCCTCAATCACCTTCTTAACATTTGTCATTGCCTTCTGGTCAAAAACTTCTAAAAAAACCATCTGGTGGTTCTCTTCAAAGGCCATTCATACCTCAAGTGCACATTTGACTCCTGCTGCATCTTGAATGCAAGCTTCTCCATCTGTGCTCAGATTTCACCTAGATCCTTGTCCATCTCTGCCTTGCTCTTCTGCGAATGGACTTCTCCTCAACCATGTTTATGATATTTAGTGACCATCTTCACCATCTACCTACCCTCCTGGAAAGTTTGTTGTTCACTCTACAACTAAGAGCATCTTCAGCTTCTCCTTCGCCTAAAATCTAGAGATGAAAACCTACTCTGATACCACTTGGTATAAGACTATCTCCTCGTTCACCTAGTGTCTTCAGGCAAAATATAAATCTGATACCACTCTGATGCAAACCCCCTTCCCTCCAAAGGGCTTCTCGACCTCTTGGTCTAGGATCGTTGAACATGCCGAACCAAATGGCTTGTCAGGCTCCTGATGGAACCATTTTAAATTGACACAAGCCCTTCACTTTCTCGACGCGGTTATGTAGCCCCCGTGGACCCTCTCCTTAGAATTTTTCAACTCTTAACGCCAACGCCGCTAGCTCACCATGATAGGCTTGCTCCTTGACGTGACCATGGTTTACAACCATGGGCCATCTCCCTTCGCTATCCCGTATTTCAAAACTTTCACGAGTTGCACTCTCCCTCTTTCCCGACCTTGCGAGTTCAGACTTCGCGAGTCCTTTCTTCTCCCGACTCTGCCTTCTCCTTCTGACTTGCGAACCAACGATGTGTTGATCCTTTTCCACTCATTCTACCTCAATGTATGGCTATTATTACTTCGCTACCCAACTCTTCGGGTGTTCTCCTCTTGGATTTTCACCGAAGGGTTCGTCCTCCGAAATGCGTGGATCTCTACCATGTCTCTTCTCAGATCCAACGGTCCAGAATTCATTTTCTCTTCTCGACTTCACAAATACCTTTGTTTGCTTCCGTCAAACCTCCCGAAGTTCCCACTCCCAAACTTCTCTATCTTATGACACCTGTATCCTCTTCGATGATGGATGATTTATCTGTCTTAGGTACTTCAGAAAGTCCTCGAATCCTTTGTACACTTAGTGAAAATTATTTCTTTTGAGACTTAGACTGTTCTCGAATACTTTCTACACTCCTTGCAAAGTTCTGCACAGTCTCTTCTGCGAATTTTCTCGTCTTAAAAACCTCCAAGGTTTAGAGTTCCTTTGCGTCCTTCAGTGGAATTCTTCTTTCCCTCCTGGCAGTATCTCGCTCTACTTCCTGAGCTTGCAAGGTAAACTTACAAAACCTTAGGTTCACTCCTTGTGCTTGGCTCAGTTCTTTGATGGCTTCTCCCCAATCCTCATGGAAAAGTTTAAGGCATCTCCTTTCCTTTGTCGACGCACTTCTTGCAAAGCCTTCCTTCACCAAAATGTTCAGCAATTATGGGATTCTCTGACACCTCCAACCATGTTGCTTCTGTGCATGCTGACACTAGCTTGATGCCCTCCTAGAAGAATATTTCAGAGTGTTCAGTAACTTTGAACGATGCTTCTCCCCACAAAGTCTTTCCTTCCAAGGTACTTAACCAACTTAAAATTTATCCCCGAGTCTATGAATTAATTTGGTGTGCCCTCCTCGTAGCTTATTTTCTGACTCCACTGAGTTTAGACATGCACTCCTTCCGTCGGTTCATAGATTTTCCTCTCTCTTTCGCACACTCCTTGCACTTAGCCTACAAAACTAGACTTAACTCAACACACTCTCGGATAGAAAACTATATTTCTATCCGTGTAGACTATTTGTAACAATCATCTACAATTCACAAACATGTAAATGACATTCATAACACAACATTCATTAAACGTAAACATTGAACAGGGAAAACTGTCATTTTCTATTAATGGTAGAACGTCAAATTACAATAGTAGAGTTCGAGCTACAACTGAGTCTTGTCTCTCTGTGTTTCTCTCCCTATAACCCGACCAACCTATTCTTGGAAATAATACAAATATTTATACAGGAGGGGCTCGACGAGCTTCCCTCGCAAGCTTAAACTAGTGGTGTCAAATTATCATTCAAAAATACCTATCAAAAGGACAATTTACAATGATGGAAATCTACTTTGAATCGGATGCAGATCCATTCTGTTGTCAACCACTTAATGACGACCTTATCTCCAACTTGTGTGAAAGAACACTTTTTCTCTTCTAGCTTGTCTTCATTAAATTACTGGATCTCGCCTTGGATTCTCGAGGCAAAATGAGAGGGCAGTGCCTCTCCTCTCTCAAATGTGCACCATGCGTGAAATCTGAATCGCGTGTGCTAAGGTGGAGCGATGCTCATGCATCACCAACTCAAAACATATAATAATGTAGTGCATTTTTTATATTTTAGAAGTTTTAAAGAAAAATAACATACTAATTATAATTTTTTTGAAAAAACACGTTATTATTTAAAAAACTTATTTAAAATTTTTATTATTTTTTAAACTTGAAATAAAATAATTGAAATATTTTCTTTATAAACTTTTGATATAGTTAAATATAAAATAATTAAACTTGAAATAATTGTTTTGGTCTTAAAATACAACAAGCTAAAATAATATTAATTATTAATTAAATATAAATACAAAATAGATATTTTATAATTATTAAAGATAAATATTGATAATTAGTGTAATGTAAGTGATTTATGAGAGAATTGGTAGATTCATAAAATAACTATTTTAATAAATATAATGGTTGAAAAAATAGTGAATGGAAATTTCACTAGGTGCATTAAACATCATTGCATATATAGTTATGTTTGGTATAAATATAAACATGGGTACTTGATAAATAAGATCTTATATTCAATCAAATTTCTTAAACTACAATAAATTTTTAATTTATCTTTGATCAAATTAAACTATGATAAAGTTTTAATTTATTTGGAAAAATTCTTATTTTTCTGACAAAGGAAAGCTTCATTATAATTTTTTCTAAAACACTTGGTAAAAGCTTCCTTTTCACAATCTGTTGATGTTGCAATTTGATGAACAAAAATTAATATTGCAATTTGATGAACAAAATATGATGTTGCAATGTGGTGAACATAACTCGACATCACAATGTTACGAACATATCCCCACGTCACATTCGAACATAGCCTTTCACCATTATCATCTTCTCATGCAATCAAATGTAACTTGGCATCACAATGCAATGAACATATCTCTATGTTGCAATATGATGAACATATCCTGGTGTCGCAATCTAACCTACTAAACCAAACATTGCAATATGACACATAGAACCATACATTGCAATGTGTTGTACAAAAAATATCCTCACAATGTGACAAACATAGCCCAATGTCGCAATGAGATGAGCATAGCTCAACATTACAATGTTGATGTACATAACCCATCATCACAATATGACAAAAATACACCAACATCACAATGTGACGAACATACTCTGGCGTTAGAATGTGACAAACATACTACAACATTGCAATGTGATGAACATAACTTGATGTCATTTCAATTATTTGTATCATTTCAATTATTTATATCCATTCAAATGATCCATTTTGATTACATTTTCTCATAATTTTTTAAACCTATTATAAGTTTAGTTTTTTATTATTTTTTCTTTTTAACTGTGATGAGAATGAATTTGTTTTTTTTTCACTGTGTTTGGAATGAATTTGGTTGTATATCAATCCATTTAGTTTTTAATTATATTTTCCTTTTAACTGTGATGGGAATGAATTTGTTCTTTTTTAATGTAACTGGAATGAATTTGGTTGTATATCAATCCAAAGAATAACTAAACTACTTTAACAGAAGTTTTAGTTAAAAACAAATTAATAATCTAAACTTGTTTGATTTATTGAAAAAAAGCTCCACGGTTTAACTTCTTTGTTTAGTATATAGCTTTTTAATTTTTTTAATAAAATTGTTAAACTACTTGAAGAGAAGGTTCAGTTAAAAACAAATTAATAATCTAAACTTGTTTGATCTATTGAATTGTTTTCGAGGAAAAAGCCTCCACTTTTAACTTGTTTGTTTAGTATATTGTTTTTAAATTTTTGTAATTGTAATGTGAATTATTTTAATTATATATTGAGATAAAAGTACAACAATTATATTATTCTATCTTGCACACTATTTCTAAAGAACTAAACTTGGTTAATAAATGATATGGTGGGCAATTTGGAAACAATTTACTTAACTGGACAAAAAGAAATGAAAACTGGAATGAAATTTTTTGCTATATTAGTTGGGAGAACTGGAATCATAGGAATTTGTTGATATTTGAAAAAAATTACATAAGACATAAATCCCAAAATGATTGATAGACCACCTACTCTTGATTGTGACGGGGCAGTAGGGTTTTTCCATGGGGCTTCACAAGAAAGAGGTACAAAATGTGGGGCTGGAACCATTCTGAAATGTTCAGTATTGGACAAATTTAAACTTAAAATGAATTGTGGTAAAGGAACAAATACCAAAGAATAAATGCTCGCACTTTGTGTAATTTTAATTTTTTTCATATATTAAACAGTTACCAAGGTTACTATTGGTGGGTGATTCATTTTCAGCATTGCCCAACATATCTACAGAACTTATAATCATGTTGCTGAAATCAGATAAACAACATGAAATCTTTGAAAGAATTGATATCAGTTCTTAGGGCACTCCATTAATAAACTGTTTTTTTTTTGAACTTTTTGTAAATTACACTCATAAGGAAATCATAAAAGTTTGTTTTTTCTGGTTATAGATATGTATACCAGTGGCTATTATATGAACAAATGTTGTAAAGGAGACAAAAGCTGAAAATGTTTTTGGTTCATGGTTACAGTGTGTATTTCTGAAAAAAAATAGTTTATATTTATTAATATAAATGTTTTTTTTATTATTAAAAAAAATATTATTCAAAGAAAAAGAGTTTAGGAGTAAAAGGTCTCCACCTTTAACAAGTTCTGATTGTATATTATTTTTTTTTCAATTGCGATTTGAGTGATTTTGATTATATATTAATACAAAAACAAAAACAATTAAACTACACCGAATAATTTAACCTGTTCTGTTTCTATATTATTTGTTTCTTTTTCAATTGTGATTTAAATTATTTTGATTATATATTAACATAAAAAGTAAAACAATTAAACTACACCAACTAAAAAAAATTTGAACGAAAAACTTGTTTTGTTTGTCTATTGTTTTTGTCCTTTTTAAATTGTGTGGATTGATTGATAAAAAATTCGGATTGATTGATAAAAAATTCGGAGGAAAAAACTTCCACGATTTAACTTGTTTTTTCCTTTTTGGAAGTGCGATTTGGCTACTTTGATTATATATGGTAAAACAATTAAACTACTCCCCCAAACAATTTTTCGTACGTCCTTGATCTACTGAATTGCTGTGCAGGAAACGGCCTCCACTGTTCCACGTTATCGAGTTAGACTGAGATGCCACACAAAAAGGACCAATGCAGCGCATAGCGACCAATTGTCATGTTGTGGAGTACAATACCGTGGTGGTCTATGAAAAATCTGCAGTTTGCCTGGCTCGTCAGAATGCGGACGGACAAATGCATGTGATCAGTTTCGTTCGCTTACAAATATAGAAATAACAAATCGCTCAACAATCCAATTCATCTTAATCTACAAGATGTTCATCTGCAATATTCACTTACCCTGATAGCTCTGTAGTTTAACAACTAACTTGTCTTGTCCATTGAATTGCGGTGGAGGTTAACGCTGGTCCATTGATATTTTATGGGGAATTGTGAGGAATTGTATCCTTGTTTGTTATGTGTGAGATTGAATATTGTATTTTGGGAGAGGAGAGTGTGACATGAAGAAGATAAAATTACAGCCAGAGTGTAGTAGGTTGTATTTCTGTGAGATTGAATATTGTATTTTAAGAGAAGAGACTGTGACATGAAGAAGATGAAATTATAGCTAAAATGTTGAGTGTTGTAGGTTATATCCCTTCCTTTATTGAATAATAATAAAAAAGAAACTAGCAATTTCTATAATACACATAGCCCATATCAAACAAACACAATATATCTGTCTCTCTATTTTATTGTATGTTTTCTATCTTTTATCTTGGCATCTGCTTTATTTTATTACTTTGCAATCCTCTGTTTTCTAACACCGAATGCAAATTTAATTTCTTTATTTGCTCGTATATCAAAGATACTTCCTCGTTCCCAAACACACCCACACACTTTAAGAATTTAGCCATTATGAATGTAAAAGTAAATTATTTGAATTTTTCAATTTTATAAATCTCTTCGATAACATATGCTTACTGAACAGGCCTATGGACACTTTAAGAATTTAGAAGTAAATTATTTGAATTTTTCAATTTCAAAATTTTAGAAATAGACTTTATAAAGTAAAAACTATACCCAACCTTTTAAAAATTTATTCTTTACATTCTTTATCAATGTAAAGTAAAATTATTTGAATTTTTCCATTTCAAAATTTTATAAAACAAACTTTATAAAATAGAAATTTATAGTAAAATAATTTAATAAAAATAAAATAAAAATTTTAATTTAAAAATTTAATAAAATAACTCTTTAAAAATGGATAGTTATTATATTTGAAATACAAACTTTTAAATTAAAAATAATTTTTTTTATGTATATATGTTTAGCTTTATCATTGATTTAAATTATATATATATGTTTTGATGTTCATTATTGACTAATTCAAGTTATACTTTAGAAAAATTTTAATAAAAAAAATTTAAAATTAAAAAATTGATTTTTTATTTTAAAGAATAAATGATTTGAATTATGTTTTGATTTTTTTTTTAACCTAAAAAATAAACAAATTCAAAATATTTTTATGATTTATAATTTTTAATTAAAATCCACATATATCCTATTTCATTATGAGATGACATTCATGGTTTATAATTTTTATATTAAAATAGATATATCCTATCACATTCTTATATTGAAAGTAACATTATGATTAGGTATGTAATTTACAAGGATATGATATTTAATATAAAGGAAGGAATGTTTTTTAAATGTATAAACTTAATCTTAAGAGAAGGTGGGACACGGACCTATCACATTCTTATATTGAAAGTAACATTATGATTAGGTATGTAATTTACAAGGATAAGATATTTAATATAAAGGAAGGAATGCTTTTTAAATGTATAAATTTATTTTAAATGTATAAATTTAATCTTAAGAGAAGATGGGACACCCATATTAAAATATGGTAGCATGTCGATATTAATTCTTAGCTAATTTTTTGGAAGATAAAAGGTTACTTTCACAAAAAGTAAGTACCACTGAAAATATTATGGCAGTTTAATTAAAAAAAATGTATTAAATTACAGAACAAAACATTAGTATACAATAAAGAATATCAACAATCTTATTTTATAAGATTATAAATATATTTTTGAATAAAAAAAAGTGAAAGATAAAAAAAAAATTCTTTTAATTACATTTTCTATATCCATATTAAATTTTAATTTTACAATATTTATAAAACTATATTAAATATTAACTTATTTTTAATATTATTTATTATACAAATAAAATATAATACNAAATTAATTTTTTTTTTTAATTTTAAATATCAAAATTGATATTTTAATTTATTTAATTTTTTTTAATTTTAAATATTAAAATTATTATTCTAAAATAAAAATATAAATTGAAATAAAATGAAATGCTAGCAGTTCTTAATACTACTTCACTGACTATGAAAAAGAACCACTATATGCACCTATAATTATATTTCTTAAAAATAATGTCAAATTATAAATATATTTTATTTAAAAAACAATTATCCACTTTTATATTTTTTTTATTTATATATATATATATATTATTTAGACAACAATTAAACTAATAATAATGAATATTTAATTTGTTTTATTTATAGTAATACATTTCTTATAATGGATATTTAATTTGTTTTATTTATAATAATATATTTATTGTTAAAACCATAATTTTAATTTTGTTTATTTGGATTTATTGGAATAACTCATTTGGATTATAATTTCTTTAAATAATTCATTTGAATTATTTGTATCTATTCAAATGATCCTTTTTTATTACAGTTTCTCATAAAATTTTCCAATGGGATGGGATTCGAGTAATCTATTTGGATAACACTTTCTCATAATTTTGTCTATTTGAATCTTCAAATAACATGTTACATTTTCTTCAAATAACTCATTTCAATTATTGAGATGCATTCAAATAATCCATTTAGATTATAGTTTTTCATAATTTTGTCTATTTGGATGATTCAAATTACTCATTTTGATTACAGTTTTTTCAAATAGCTATTTCCAAATAATTCATTTGGATTACAACTTTTTAAAATAATTCATTTGAAATATTTGAATTGATTTAAATAATTAATTTTGAATACAGTTTTTATAATTTTAATTAGCAATCTATCATGTACCCAATAATTATAAATTTTATTAAAAATCTAAATTAATAAAATATATATATTTATATAAGAGATTTTTTCAACAACATAACAAATTTATCATGAAATATCTCAACCACACACATAAATAGAATCTGATAGTTGAAAAATATCTCTCACAACTACCTAACATCTAAACACATTTTACAAAAAATAAAATTTCCAAATTTGATCTCTTTCTCTCCTAGTCATTAGAACTACCACTTCATTTATGGAAGATAAAATTGTTTTGATGACTTATTTGTAATAATGGGACTAATAACTATTCTATTGACATACTTTCATTTCTTGAAGTACATATGGTTTCCCACTATATTCACCACACTATATTCACTAGTTATCTAAGAAAACAATCTAATCTATATTACTTCCATATATCTAATTCGCTAATTTTCTATTACATATGATTTCCACTATATTGACCAGTTATCTAGGAAAGCAATCTATTCTATATTAGTTCCATATATCTAATTCGCTAATTTTCTATGAAAGTAGCATAGATACGGAATACCCAGAAATCACAACTATAATCCGTAGTCAGCATCATCCATCGTCCAAGAAACACAAGCACCTTCATAATTATGGGATGTAAGTTACCACAGAATAGTCAGCATCATCCATCGTCCAAGAAACACAAGCACCTTCATAATTATGGGATGTAAGTTACCACAGAAGATGCATCTCCTGCTTTCTTTTACAAAGAATTTTCACCTTCATGCATATTGCATTAGTAATAAGCATATTTTCCAGCATGTCTCTTCCCACGTCCTTCACAACTATTGACATACGTTTATATAAAAATCAATGTTACTAAACAAAATTCAAAATTTTGTCTAGACCATCGGTGATGTAGAATCAATTTCCTGTAAGTACTCTCTCCTTGCTCGAATAAACCTCTCCTTCTATATTTACGTAATCGTTGACCATACCCAGCAGAAATCGCTGTGCAAGAGGGCACACGGGCAGGTCCTTTCTGTGACCTCGTTGACCTGAAGGAAGTCGATGAGCTGAGAAAATCATCGACCAGATAGATGGAGGTAAGCTTCCATATCGTGACAGCAACTCATGTGAGCATCCGGTTTCAGATTATGGAAAGTGCTTGCCCACGCCATCTTCTCTAAATCCTTCACACGATCTCTGAACTCTTTTGATTCAAATTCCTCCAATCTCCGACCAAAGGCGAGGTTCTGACACCAAGCAAATATGTAAACATCGATCTTGCAGCAGTCACTCACAAAAAAAATTAATAATCTACTTTCACACACATCTAAACTAATCTATTCATCTACATTTTCTGATATTCCTGGAACCTCAAAGGCGCGGTTGTGACACCAAGCAAATATGTAAACACTCACAAAAAAAAATTAATAATATACCTTCACCCACATCTAAACTAATCTATTCATCTACATTTTTCTGATATTCCTGGAACTTCATGATGGGAGAGTTTCTGATATTCCTGGAACGTCAAAGGCGCGGTTCTGACACCAAGCAAATATCTAAACATCGATCTTCCAGCAATCACTCACAAAAAAGATTAATAATCTACTTTCACACACATCTAAATTAATCTATTCATCTACATTTTTCTGATATTCCTCATTTTTCTGATATTCCTGAAACCTCATGATGGGAGAGTTAGTATAGAACAACCAGCTCTTATATCAAATTAGAAAAGCACAAAATAATTTTATATTTTCTTAATTAACCAAGCACATATTTATATAAGAATTTTTCTCCGATATTCCTGGAACCTCATGATGGAGAGTTAGTCCACAACAACTAGCTGATATCAAATTAGCAATCTATTATGAACAAAATAATTTTATATTTTATTAGTTAACAAGCTATTTATACAAGAATTTTCTTCGGATATTTGATATTTCTGATAGTTCATGATGGGAGAGTTAATCCAGAACAACCAACTTTAATACTAAATTAATAAGTTCATAATAATTTTATATTTTATTAATTAACAAGCACATATTTATACAAGAATTTTTCTTTGATATTTCTGAAAGTTCATGATGGGAGAGTTAGTCCAGAACAACCAACTTTAATACTAAATTAATAATCTATTAGGCATAAAATAATTTTATATTTAATTAATTAATTAAACATATATTTATATAATAATTAGGATAACAAAACATATTCATGAATTATTTTATTAATTAACTAAATATATATTTATACAATAATTAACTTAATAAAGCATATTTATGAAAAAATATCTTAACCACATATACATAAATAATATTAAATAATTAAAGAAGATTTTTCACAACTAACTAAATCTATTCTATCCAAACCAATCTCACAACTAACTAAACCCAAACCCAGTATTAAGCATTAATTCTAACAATTTTGTCTATAATAATTCATTTAAATTTAAATTACAGTTTCTTCAAATAGCTCATTCCAAATCCAAATAACTCATTTGGATTACAGTTTCTTCAATTAAATCATTTCGATTATATGGATCCATTCAAATAATCGATTTCGATTACAGTTTCTCAATATTTGGATCGATTCAAATAATCCATTTCCAACGATTCAAATAATCCAAACCAATCTCAAGACTAACTAAATCCAAACCAAGCATTAAGCATTAATTCTAACAATTTTGTCTATAATAATTCATTTAAATTTAAATTACAGTTTTTTCAAATAGCTCATTCCAAATCCAAATAACTCATTTGGATTACAGTTTCTTCAAATAACTCATTTCGATTATATTGATCCATTCAAATAATCGATTTCGATTACAGTTTCTCAATATTTGGATCGATTCAAATAATCCATTTCCAAATAACTCATTTCGATTACAGTTTCTTCAAATAACTCATTTCAGTTATTTGGATCGATTCAAATAATCAATTTCAATTACAGTTTCTCAATTATTTGGTTCGATTCAATTAATCCATTTCTATTACAGTTTCTCATTAGTAAGATAAGAAAAGTCCATTCTTCAATTTTTTACAACGATATTGAGATCTGATTCCTGCTTCCGAAACGAAGGATGGTTTAAGTGCCCCAAACCCATTGTCTAACTAGTAAATAGAATATAACATATAATTGTTTGAAAGGAAATGGAGTATCAATATGGGTTTTTGCCAAAAACATATTTTCTATAAACTCTTATCACAAGTTTTTATTAAAAAAACTAGAACCTTTACTTATGTAGAAAAATGAATATTGCAGCTATGGTTGTACAAAATATATACAACGCGATTTCGTACGCAATCTATTCCTCTCCATTGCATCTTTTGCTTAATGGATTCCACAAGACATCTCAAGACATCTCCGGGCTGTTAACCAGGCACGACGTCTTTCATTTACATTCTTGGAATAAAATTCTGTAACGCATCCGAAGCTACGAGAGAAGGAGTTACAACTAAAATTTTATTTTCCATATTCAGAAGGCAGTACCTGATCAACTCACGAGTGAGGAATCAATGCATGATTGAAATCCGATCCTGTTCAAATGAGTTCTTGGAAATCTCCACGACCGTAAAGCATTCTCATGATTATCAAAACCAAGCTGCAAATTCAACGATTTTCCATATGGATGAGTACATATGATCAGCTACAAACTCCGGTGTTTGCAATCCAATTCTTTGTGACAATGCAAATCAGTGAGCTTAACCACATCTAGAGTTTTGAGCGCTGCTTTCTTTTTGCTCCTCAATATGGTCGTAAGATGCCTGAAAACAACTTCGTCGCATGGAATGGTGAGTCCCATTTGGTATTCAAAGCCATATTCCTCCTCGGCTTTCTCCAGCAATGCCTTGAACAGAGAATGATTCAAATAAGTGGCGGGAATGATAAATCTACTTCGTTCACTGCCAATGTAAACTGCACAGTGCCCTTTGGGAACATCTTTTGGAAGAGCAGTGCAAGATTTACCCTGCCCGATCTCATTTTCTAATGCCAGAGTTCGTCTCTTCTTTGGAGAAAGTAGAGACCCAACGGCCTTATGGGCATTAGCAACCCTGCAAATGGCTTTCATTTTCTCCTTCAGGAACAGAAATTGAGGGTTCCCCCTTCTTTCTGCCATCGAATTCAAGAAACCCAATTGTAAATCAACTAAAATGGTGAGATTCCCACACAAAACATTGGGGTTAAGATATAGATTTCTTCGCCTTATTTATAGCAATTCATTGAGAAACCAATAGACGTCTGATTAAGTTGTAATGCTGGGAGGACAAAGTAGTTAACGTGCAGTTATTACGTACGTACAAGATGCCCCCGATAGTATTTTATTCAGTACGGTTCGTAATGCATCGATGAAGTTCGATTATCATTAGAGTGGACGGGAGGCTATGTGTATTATGAACCAATGAATGAAGCATGCCACCAAATCCTTACAGTGCCAGTGATCTATCGCCATCATCAATAATCAAAATTCACATTCAGGGATTGAAAATTAAACTTTAGCTTGCTAGATGCTTACAGACTGACAGGACTGATCAAAATTCACATTCAGGAGTTGAAAAATAAAATTTAGATTTCTTGATATTTCAGACTAAAAGTGCTCTTAACAATCGTCGGTGGCGATAATTTTGAATGCCTGA
>SNQJ01S0115983.1:93350-118913 GCA_010110895.2 Picea sitchensis | reverse complement strand
CCCCATGTATTTTACAACCATTATCCATTCCAAGTCAGCGTTGGGAAGAGGTTTCCATGGATTTCATCACAGGGTTACCGAAGTTTGAAGGAATTAGTTTCATCTTGGGGATTGTTGATAGACTTACCATGATCCAAATTTTAGGGGGTATATGGTCTAAATTCAGATGCAAAAGTCATAAACCTATAAAGCTAATAGACTGTCCACGTGGATCAAGGAGATCTCCACCTCCTCATTAATTAATTGGCCTAACAGGTTGCCCATATGGGTCAAAGAGAGTCCCACCTCTCCATTATTGTATTGGGTCCTATTTTCCACTTCTTAGTTAGATGGGTAGTTAGATATATTATTATAATAATAGTGACTCATTTAATGAGTCCTTTCCATTATTGTATTGGGTTTTATTTTCCACTACTTAGTTAGTTGGGTAGTTAGATCTATTATACTAATAATAGAGACTCATTTAATGAGCTCTTGTTGACTTTGTCTAATGGACCATTTTGTAATGCGATATAAAGGCCTATCAAGCCTTCTCATGAAATCAAGTTACTCATTTTGGCTTCTCTCATATTTTCTATTGTTCATTGTGAGATTAATTAGCTCTGAGTGATTTACTAGTAATTAGTTTTAGAGGTGAGGCTCATCTTTGAGACTCACCTCCCAAGTACTTCATTTACATATTTTTTTTGGTCCATGCTTATTTTCATGCAATATGTCACATCTAAGCTCCTCATCTCTCGACATTCAAGCTATCCAGATCTCAACTCTTGAGATCCATATTAGTGGTATCAGAGCAGGTACTCTTTCCATCGAGACAAGGGTTTGAAGCATGCTGCGAGTCCAAACATTTGCAGTAATCGCCAACCTCCTTTTGGTGATGGACGAAAATCCGATAAGCCATAGGAAGATTTCAAGGATGGAGCAAGCAGCCTGAGACAAGGGCACCTTCCAGGCATTGGTCGAATCGAAAAGTCAAGCGACCATCACCATGTGGGAGAAGGAAATCACTGCCAAGTGCAAGGACAAAGCCTGGGAGGAACTGAACCAAGAAGCGGACTGGATATGGACCCAGGGACCACACAGTCCAAGGAAACCCTCTACCATAAGACGATAGAGATGGCATGGAAGACAAAGATGTTAATAGGAAAAGTGAGCACATAAAAGAAAGATGCTAGTCAGAAGGGTAACAAGGCCCAAAACAAATTGCTAAAAGAAATCCCGAGTCACCTCAACAACCTAGACGCTAGTACAAAATGAATTACAGAGGACCAGAAGAACCAAAAGGAGAAGCTAGAGCGAATGGCTGGCCAATTCCACCTATACTTGTGTTACATCCATCATATGGACATCAGACCTGCTGATGGGAATAGAGCACCATCCTGGATCAGGAAGACCCACACTATGGCCCAGAGGGAGGAGAGCAAGGACAAGGCGAAATATGGAAAGAATAATCTCATAATCCTGGACTAGCGTCGGGTAGCCAAAGATCAGTGAATATTACTGGGTCAGTCTTAACTGTTGTCTTGTGTTTTTATGGTTTTTTTATGATTAGCTTGTCAAAACTGGATATGATGGGACTGGATCGGTTTCCCAATGTGGCGGTCCAACCATACCCCTCTGCTATCTCAAAGAACGCAAATCTGGAACCCCTGGGCTGGTTTCCTTTTTGGCAAACCAGGGAGTTCCTCTTTTTGTATATTAGTCTTTTTTAGTAATACAGATACTCACACTCACTTACAAAAAAAAAAAAGTACTTGGGAGGTGACGCTCAAAGATGAGCCTCACCTCTAAAACTAATTACTAGTAAATCACTCAAAGATAATTAATCTCACAATGAACAATAGAAAAGATGAGAGAAGCCAAAATGAGTAACTTGATATCATGAGAAGGCTTGATAGGCCTTTATATAGCATTACAAAATGGTCCATTAAACAAAGTCAACAAGAGCTCATTAAATGAGTCTCTATTATTAGTATAATAGATCTAACTACCCAACTAACTAATTAGTGGAAAAGAAAACTTGATACAATAATGGAAAGGGCCCATTAAATGAGTCACTATTATTATAATAATAGATCTAACTACCCATCTAAATAAGTAGTGGAAAATAAAACCCAATACAATAATGGAGAGGTGGGACTCTCTTTGACCCATATGGGCAACCCGTTAGCCCAATTAATTAATTAGGAGGTGGGCATCTCCTTGATACACATGGAAAATCTATTAGATTTATAGCTTTATGACTTTTGCATCGGAATTTAGACCATATAACCCCTAAAATTTGGATCATTCCTCCCCCCCTAGAAAATGATGGTCCCCATCATTTCACCCATGCTAAAAATAGAAACCCCATTATCGTACCATTATGATTACAATGTGAATATATCCAATGAAGAGAAGGGTTTTGTGTGGTTGACCCATAACCTAGGGTTTGTGGTTGACCCATAACCTATTTGACAATGGCATTGTACATGGGTAGAAAAAATAAAGAAATTTTAATAAAATCCCAAAAAATAATATGGAAAAATCGTGACTTTGGGGGCTGTGAACATCCTTCTGCAAATATATTCATAATTTTTGCTACAGGTGATGAAATCCAATTCCGTCGAAGACCCATTTGAGATACTGAAGAGATATTTCCATCAGTATATGGAAATTTTTCTAAGGTGGCCCATGGAGTGAGAAAAACAAGGCCGAATATGAAGGGCGCGTGGCCATGCTGGTTACAAACATGCGTTGTTTCAAACAAATATATCTCATAAACCAGACAACGAAATGAAATTTCATGAAATACCCATTTGAGATATTGAAGAGATATTTCCATCTATATGTGTAACTCCTTTTGTTGTTTTCTGAGTAGGGAGAAAAATATCATTGAAGATGGTGATACGAGCGGCCTCCTTGGGTCAAATACATGTTGAGATTCAATCGATGATATCTCTCAAACCAAGAAGCGAAATGAGATTCTGAGAAATACACATTTGATATATTGAATAGATATTTCCATCCATATGTGGAAATCCTTTTGTATTTTTCTGAGTAGGGAGAAAAGTATCATTGAACATGTTGGTACGCGCGGCCTCCTTGGGTCAAATACATGCTGAGATTCAATCAATGATATCTCTCAAACCAGGAAGCCAAATGAGATTTCGTGAAATACCCATTTGAGATATTGAAGAGATATTTCCAATGAGCTATGGTAGAGCCTCTAAAATGTTGTGTAGATGTCATAAAACCTCTTTGAAGTTGGTTGAGTGTAGGGGTACATAAAGGACGCCAAGCGTTTGTAGAGAAGCATGGGTTGTTGTAGAGGTTGTGGAACCTCCGTGGGAAGCATGGACACCCTGCAAATTTGTTGAAAATTTTGCAAACCAATGGATGTGGTTGATCCATGTATATATGTAGTGAATCCATGTATGGATGTAGTGAATCCATGTATGGATGTAGCGAAACCATGTACGGTTCTCCTTGTTATAGTGAACAAAGATTCGAGGGCAAAAAAAATCCCTTTAGTGCCTGTGGACCAACTATGATGCTTACAGTGTATGGTTCAAAAAATGGATTCCGATAGTACCAAAAGGAGGTTGGTGATTACTGCAAATGTTTGGACGAAACCTTACTCCATGGCATACCCATGGATTTTCTCCTAGTGCTTCGGTGAAGTAGGGCAGTTTTTGAAAGGTTTGAGGCTTGTTATTTCTCTTGTTGCTGTTGCACTTTTATTGCTTTGACTGAGACCTTCCATCATTAGGATGAACAAGAAAGGGGATAGCGGGTCTCCTTGTCTGATGACTCTAGTGGGCCAAAAGGGTTTGGTTGGGGCTCCATTTATCAGGAGCGAGAAACTTGTCGTTGATACTAGGATGATAATCCAGCTGATCCAGTGTTGGGTGAAACCAAATGATTTGAGAGTCTTAACCATGTAGGGCCAACTAATTTTGTCATAGGATTTTGCTAGGTCAAGTTGTATTATCATCCACCCTCTCCTTTGGATTTTCAGGGTGTGGATTAGCTCAGGAGCATGGATGATGTTGTCCATGATTTGTTGTCCTTCCACAAAACCCGTCTGTTCTTGTGAAATCAGTGTGGGTAGGAGGGGTTTCAATCTATTGGCTTTGACTTTAGAGATTATCTTGTAAACGACATTGCATAAATCTATGGGTCTATAGCGGTCAGGGGTCCTTGCTTCATTTTCTTTGGGGATTAGAGTAATCATTATGGAATTTAACGATTTTAGGATGGAGGTCGACCGTCTAGAGTCCTCCACCATCCTATAAACATCGTGTTTGACCATTTCCCAACATGCTTTGAAGAATTCCACTGTGAATCCATCTGGACCCAGGGCTTTCCCGTTGGGAATCATTTCCCAACATGCTTGAAGAATTTCCATCAGAATCCATCTCAGACCTGTGGCTTCTTCTGCTGGGAATCTCTTGGATCACTTGATCAATTTCCTCCTTAGCGTGGGTTTTTAGGGTTGTTATTTTGTTCCTCAGAGACTAGATCTGGGATAGGCCAAGTGCTATCCTCTGGATGGCCTTCGTTCGGTCTTTGTTGGGTTTCTGGGATATCCCATGGAAGTGAATTACCGTGGTATTTTCAATCTCCTTGTGGGGCTCTCTCACCATCCTACATCAACCTAATTTTAGGGATTTTGTCAGGCTCTCTCACAATGGCTGTTCTGGCGAAAAAATCTTTGTGTTCCTCTCCTTTCCTTAGCTATCCGGATTCGTGACTTTGGCACCATAGAATTTCTTCATGCTAGAATCTTCCTTCCCATTCCCTCGGGTCATTTGGATCTCTTCCTTTTTTTTGGTCCTCCATATAGCCTTCCCGCATGCAAAACCTCCCTGAAGTTCTCATTCTACCTTCAATATTTTTCTTCTCTTGGTTTATGTTGCCAAAAATTTCCTTGTTCCACTCCCCTCGAGTTTATATTTTACGTATGTTCTTTAGTTTTTTATAGAGTTTGAACATCCGTGTAACTTGCTTTGATTGTTCCTCCTGCCACCACTAGTTGATGTTCTCCTTAAAGGTGGGGTGTTCAATCCAAAATTCTCAACCGAATGAAGCTCATTCTTTGGGTGGTTGGAAGTCTCAAGCCTTAATTGATTCAGCTGTTGATCGTAACCCCTGAAGGATGCTGCCGTGAATATAAGTGTTAACTCCCTCAGATAATGATGGATTTCTGAACAATTGGAATTGTCGGAGTCCCCGCTTGCAACCTAATGTTGATTTATCCATTTATTGTTCCAAGTGAAGTGCTTGTTATTAGTTCATCTACCATCTTGTTGTGTTTATGAACGCTGAGAATTCCTCCCATCTCTATCATCCAATCTCCTCGTGCCTCCGCTAGTGATGTGATGATGTTGAAGTCCCCGCCAGGATCCAAAGAAGGCTGTCGAGCTGGTTTTTTGGGTCTTCTAGGTCTAGAAGCATTATCTCTTTTCCTCTAGCATATGGGGTCCATACACATTAGTGCATAGAATCATCTCTGTGTTTCCAATGATTTGCATGTTAACCGGAAGTGTGTGCTTGGTAGCCTTGGTTGCTACTAGGTTCATCACTTGTGAATTCTACAAGGTGAGGATTCCTCCTTCCATCCGGCTGTCCTTCAGCAGCCAACATCTTGTACTTGCTCCATTATTTTTTACCGATTGTTTCCATTCTGCCTACAATGCATTTTGTCTCTTGAATCAAACAAAGGTCAGGTTGTTCCTTCCTAAAGTCTTACCAAGAATTCTTTTGTGGGTTGTTTAGGACTCTTATATTCCATGTTATAACCTTCATTTAAACATGTGGGGGAGATTTGGGAACATATTTTGATCTTACCTAAGTTTATCACCAGAGTTCTAGTTCTTGTAGGGCTGTGTTGTTTGATTTGTCGCTGTTGGCCTGAATTTAAAGTTTTGTGGATATTTGGTCAAGTTTGACCCATTTTGGGACTTCAAAATCCTATCGAAGATGGAGCTGAAGACAAAGCAGGTAGAGATCATGGATCTCGCCCCCTTTTTGGGTCCTTTCTAGGATTTGGAAATATGTAATATATGGATGTCTACCATGGTTTACCCATGTTTGTGGCCTATTTTGTAAAGTATAACAAAGTAGCTAGGTGACATAAGTAGAGAGACCGATAAGCTAAGTGCTAAGTGCAAGTATGGTTTGTCTATGCTCTGCAGGCATATTGTGAGAAACTTGTAGAGCTAAGTGCAAGTGGTTGTAAAATACTATGAAAGGATTTGTGCTAGACCTAGCTTGGGAAGGAGGATTTAGCAAAGAGTGCGCAGATCTCCCGTCGGCCCCACATGCGAGTAGGGCTTTGTGGCTCGTGTAGCCGTAGATGACCTGACAGCTAATAAAGAAGAATAGTTGGTGGACGCAGCCTCAAGGTGGGGTACATGTACCGTAGCTACCCATGACAAGTTCCATGTATTCATGTGTTATTTGTTGGGCGCTTGATATACAGATAGATATATATGTTTATGATTTGTGCTTATGATGAATCTGATGTTAGATCTGATATAGGTGAATGTTCTTAGTGCTTGAATTGGCTAGATTCGATCCATTTCATGCTAAGTGCTTAAGTACATTAGATCAATGTTAATACTGCAAAGTTCTGTCTTATAAAAGAAGTGGTTATTGAATGTATATTGAAGAACTAATGGTGCTAAGTGCTCTTATTAAGTATTATAATCACAAAAAATGTGTCCCAGCTAAGGTTGCAAAAAAACCTGAGTCTTGCAACCAACCCTACTTCTACCTCAAGTGAGACTTCATCTACTTGTGTACAATGAAAGGACCGGGTAGTTGGTTTTGTTGGTGCTACTGCTATAGCATTGAAACTTGGGTCTTCCCCTGCCAACAAATGGTTCCGCTGTCAGGACCTGAAATCACCGTGGATTGCTAGGGAACTAAGGAAGTAGTTGAAGCTTGCGGCAAATATTCAATTTGAAATTGTGGGAAATCTCGCATAGATCTGTTTCTCTAGTGCGTAATACTCTACTTAGTTTGACAACCTGTATAAGGGAAAAAGAAGTCCGACCAAGAAAAGAGGTAAGATCCGAAAAGCTTTGTGCTTTGAGAAAGGCAAAAGTGAGACTTTGATTAAAAGAGGTAAGATCCGAAGCTTGAAATCAGAGAAGTAAGATAAGTGAAATTTTGTTTCAATGATGGATCTAGGTATGTTTGATAGATTCTATCCTAGCTTGGAAAACTAGGGTATTAATAGATGAGAGAAGATTTTCTATGAGTAGATCTAATAAGAATAGTGGAAAATATATTATACCTACATGCATAGAAAGAATGTTTGAATCTAATAAGTGTATGCAAGATCCTAGAAAGAAATGTTTGTAGGTTATTAACAATGATCCTAGCACACAAGAGAGGTTGTAGATCATTTAAAAGAAAGAGAGGATTAACCCCTCGGTTTCATGTGTTTCAAGTAAAACCGTATATTTCTGCCAAGGGAATGCCCTCGAGAAGACCTAGTTGTCTTGTTGCAAAGCTATGGACCATGAAGTATTGATTGTCCTAGAATGATTGCTAAGCTTGAAGAAATGAACATGGAGATGTCCTAAGGCAAATAGAGAAACTAAGATTATGACGTAATCCCGTGAAAGAATCTAAAAGTATTGCTAAGACATGAAAGAAACCCACGACCACCCACATGTCGTGATTATCGAGATTCAAGAAAAAGAATGCCTTGAAGCAAGAATAGAGACTTCAACATTGATTGTGTTCTAGATGAGGGAAACACATGTGAATATTATGAAAGAGAGAACTTGGGAAGCTATAGGGAGGTTTGATATGATTCCTTCATTAGAGGAATATGACTATTCAAAGGAAAGATGATAAACTAATGTGGAAAGCTCACGATACCTGGGCGAATTCCAATGGAACTTCGTCAAGGGAAGATTTTGAGATTATAAAATGGCTGAGAATAGTGCCCCTTTTACCATGCTACTAGGAAAACCTGATTGAAAGAGATCTGGCTAGAAGGAAAGCATAGAAGAAGAAGTTTTAGGAACAACGTAAGCAAGATTTAAAAGAATTCATGACTAGAAGGATCACACACTTGATTGAAGAACAAAAGAACAAATCAAAACTATTTAACACTAGAGGTCTGAATGTTGAAGTTGCAAGAACACTATAAGACCCACAAAGATTGAAGTACCTATTCCAAATAAAGAATAAGGACTTCACCCTCGAATCTTAGAAAGAATCTCAACAACGCCAAGTAACTATGCCAAAAGAAGAAATGTTAACCAGAACGGAAAAAGGCCTTACCGAGATGAAGATCAATGGAAATAAGGCCCAAAAACTAAGTTAGAAGAGAGCTAAGATCTAATAAGTGTTGCGTAAGGTTCCGAGGGAAACTCGGTAAGAAAAATTGCAAATTGGAGCTTCACTGGATATCATAATAGAGACACATGGCACTTCGCCATGACGAAGAAATAAGGCCATTGGGAACATTATAACCATTAGCCAATGCTCCGAACGGGTAGAAAGACATTTATGGACGGACAACTCACCATCCGACTGTTGGGACCGTGGCTAGTGACAGACATAACGAGTTAATGAAGGCTTCATACCCATTGCAAGAGATCTGTCGAGCTGCTCATTTTATCCCGCCGCACTTCATGCACCGAACTCTTTTTCCAACCGAGTTTGACCCCGCATCTGGTTGATTTTATATAGTGATCATCACACTCTTGCTATCTATTTTATTGGTAAAGATTCGCTAATTCTCGAACCCAAGATGGTTAACCCCGAGTGTGTATGTCTGAAGAACTTAGTGCAGTTGAAGAGTCTGTGAAGGAAGTACTTATCGACCTCATGACCAAAAGAGTCATGTTGATGCCCACAGCGCATGCCATCATCGAAGAGAGGAATTCAGCCTATCCTGGCCCAATCGCCAGGAGCCGCACTATCCCTACCACAGATGAAAAGTGAACCGCTAACAAGGACATATGACAAATTGATCCCAACCATATTACCTACCTATATACCAATCTCCGAAAGTGGCATAGTAAATTGAGACAACATATGCCCATAGATTTCAAATACACCTTGGTTACAACGTACATCCCAAGGATACGTGACAGCTCAAGAAGACCAAGATAAGATTGCAACATTGAGTTTTAGTGACTTCAACCTTGGAGATAACAAAGTCTATAACATGCTCGCCTCACATAAGTACCTCACCAGAACAAAAGGAAATAATTAAAAGATAATTCCCCAGCAGTGGACCATGAACCTTCACGCAATTCACCCCAGCCCAAACGCCATGAAGATTCTCTAATTTCACCCGTGAAGTAAATGCCTCGTATTGCTTACCGCTTCTCATACCATGGTAACTATTTGTGGCTAAACTGACCGATAATAGTTGATCCGATGTCGACCAATCGATCATTGTGGTTGAGTATGTAAGGACCCGGATCCACAAGAGTTTTACCTCCAGGAAAAGACATGGGATCATGCTCTTCAGTACGTAATATCAAGGAATAGCGATGTTGAGAAGGCACCGCCAGGCTGCCAAAGGTAGATTATATCCAAAGTGGCGAAGCAGGCCTCCTCACAGCCATTCGTAAGGAAGTTGGGGTATGAAAGAACCACCAACCTACCCAAGTCACCAGCTTTGTATTCGACCTCGTAGGGAAGTGCGCAAAGGGCCTACAAATTAATTGGGTGAAGTACCTGGTGAGCCAGTTGGAAATCAACTTCAGAGAAGCACATGATCAAGGATACAAATTCCATTTCAGCTGGCTCTTGATCCTTATATATTTTATTACCTAGGAGATGCTGGAAGGTACGACCTTCCCATATTACATCGAAACTTTTGAACCACTGGCCACGAAGTTCAAGACACTGTGGTACTCAAGCGACAGGAATAAACAAAGGGCGGCCAAATGCTATTTTTCATACAACAAACAAGATAGCCATACCAATCACTAAGGACCTGTCGGCGAACTCCTTACTCCGCACTGCGGGAGATATCCGACATCGATAACCCATAAACCCAAGCAAGATTAATCTGGACCTAATAGAACAAAGAAGACCCAAGAGGTCCAAGAATTAGACAAAGCATCTGTGAAGACTACTTCCATATCACCGCAGAAAGGAGGTTATGGTGAAGATTTAGATGACAAATAAGTCAAACATAAGCAAGGAGATGAGGTTGAACCCCTAAATAAGAGGAAAGGTTCACCTCATAAACCTTCCTCTCAGAATAAATCAAAGGCCACCAAAGTGACCAAGATTCGTGATCGTCTCACCTCCAATGACCTTTTCAACTTCCCTCATAGAAGGCGTAAGATGCTTCAATCGGAAATAGCGTAGAAACAAGAAGAATAAAAGTAAGAGGAGATGTATGATCAATTGAGACTAAAATATGAGGGGCAATGTGCCTTATAGTTCAGTCACAAGCAATTTCCACTGCGTCGAGAATCCAGAATTAGATGAGCCACCTTAACTCCACCCACTCCAGTCGACATAATGGGGTCAGCCTTCGACGAAAGCATAGAAGAAACAACGCGAAACACCCGTGCTTTGATACAAGCATAGGAGTAATAGTAGAGGAAACATATAGTGCTGGAGAATAGGAAAAACATTTCTCCAAGTAGTTTGATGAAGAAAAGCACAACTACAATAAGAAAGGAAATCAGCTTGCTCGCGAGAGCAACCTCAAGTAAAAAGAAGCGTCAACATAGCACTCTCTCTGGCGACGCCTTCAGAAATCAAAGGCATAAGACCGAAAGCCACACAATAGGTGAACCAATTCACGAAAGCCATCCAACAGCTACAACGCGATAGCATATTTGGAGCTACGACCGCACTGACCCCACAAGATGTAAGAGACCAAAAGAAGCAATCGCCCAGAGTGCAGTTGAAAGGCTAAAGGATATTACCCTGGAATCTAAGAAACTCACTGATCACGCGTCTTTAATTCCAGTGAACAACTTCAGCATGAGAACCAATTAAAGGCACCGGAGTCATAGCTCCAAGAGGCTAAGTATCAAGTCAAAAAGATATAGGCTCAGCTGAAGTCCCTGGCCAATTGTGGAAAGAAATGAAGCCCCTAAGAGCAATGAAATACAAGCAGGTGACTTCCATCCAAAGTAGAGTTATGGAAGTAACCTAGAGACTCCAACCAGTGCATACATTGTACAAGGCCTATCAATTGTTTACTGAGGTAGAAGGCCAAGGAGCAGAGCTAGAGCAGGTTGTCACTGTAGCTGAATAACGCCTAGAGGGACCTATCAACGATACAATCATCCAAGGGTTCATTGAACAGGAGGCCGTATCACATCAGCAAGTCGGGCGCAAATCACCCGAGCTTGAGGATGCTTGGAAGGCAATCCATAGTCGCACTGTGAAAGTGACTTGGACGAAATACAGCTGAGTGTTGGGCATCGCTGGGTCTCTTGACCAAGTTTTGAGAGGTCTTTGGTCAAGTTTGACCTATTTTGGGACTCGGCCAACCCTCGCTAAAGATGGAGTGCAAGACTAAGCAGAGATCACGAGATCTCGCCCCTTTGGGTCCTTTTGGGATTTGGGAATATGTAATGGTATGGGAATGTTAGCCCATGGCTTTACCCATGTTTAGCCTATTTTGCAAAGTATAACAAGTAGCTAGCATTACAAGTAGAGAGTCGATAAGCTGGCGCTAAGTGCAAGTATGAGCTTGTAGGATGCCTGCATATCAGGAGAAATTGTAGAGCTATGTAGGTGGTTGTACCGCATCGTGAAAGGCTTTGTGCTAGACCTAGCTCCGGGAAGGAGCATTTAGCCAGGTGCGTGTTCCGTCCTATGAGGAGTAGGGTTTTGTGGCTTTGTACGTAGATGAATGATTGAAGCTTCATTAATGAAGAGTTGGTGGACGTGAGCCCCGTGGTAAAGTAAACCGGCGTAAAATACTATGTTATTCTCGTCAGCGAAGGCTCCGTGGAAGGTATTCATCTGTTATTTGTTAAGTGCTTGATATAGATAGATAGATTCATTTATGATTTGTGCTTATGCGATGAATCGTGATGTTAGATCTGATTTAGGTGAATGTGCTCATTCCTGAATCTACTAGATCCGATCCATTTATTTATGTTAAGTGCTTCAATACATTAGATCAGTGTTAATACTACGAAGTTCTGTCTTATAAGAGAAATGGTTATTGACTGTATATTGAGAAACTAATGGTGCTAAGTGCTCTATTAAGCATTATAATCACGATCTATGTCCCATCTAAGGTTGCGCATTACTGAAGTCCCCCATTAAACCAACTCTCTACCCTACCTCATGTGAGACTTCATTCTCGCAGGTGTTCCCAAAAGGGCTAGTAGTTAGGGTTTTGTTGGTAATGTTGTAGCGTTGAACCCCGGGTTTTCCCTTGTGCCAACACCTACATTTTTTTCTTCTCATTTGCCGTGAGTTATGGGTTGTCCTTTCACGCTTTGTGGATTCCTAGGTGTCCTATCTCCTCATGTGTGTGCTTGAGCCCTATGGGTTTGGATTCCTCCTATGGGAGGAACATGTATTGGATGTGATCTAGTTGCTCCACTGGTACATTGCTACACCCTGCCTTTTCCAGTGCTTCAGTATGTTCAGGAGATATATTCCTTCCCTTCATAATGTATCTGAATGATGTTACATTCTACCTCTCTTGGAGTCATTTCCTGCGGTTCCATTCCGCCTCCTACATGGGGTAATTTGCGGTTTCTCCGGCCCATAGGAAGCAAGCACTTCTATCCCACTTCTTGTCTATCTATATCCTCATTTGCTGCTTCTGTTCCCAACTTTTCTTTCTCTTTCCCTTTCCTCTTCCTCTTCTCTTTGTTGGTCTTGTCCCATTCTTCTGCTTTATTCCTGGCCTCTGAGTTTCTCCTTTTTGGAGTTTTACTTTGTTTCTTGTTAGCCATGTTTCTGTGGTTTTGGTTTTATAAACCCATCTTCATCCTGCTGTAGTTTGGTGTTTCCACTTCTTGTTTTTAATGATCAATATGATTAGGTGTCCATGTTCGTAACATATCCCACATCTGTGATATGCTCATAGTCAATGTTTTGTATCCATTCCCCATCCCTGAATTCTGTGCTTATGGCTTCTGTGAGTGCCCCCGACACATCCATCTCTATGGATTCTCGTATAGGAGGTGTGTAATGTCCTTTAGGGTTGCTTCTAATGTCTTCACTTATTTTCCTAGTTTGTTCCCTAATGCTTCAAAGGTGGAAGGTAGCTAGTAATATAACGACAAGGAGTAAAGTCTTAGCCATACATGGCCATTTTGAAGGTTTTTGGAGAAGTTTTTCCATGGTCGATGTACAACTCACCGAGGGAATGGAAGTATGCCCCTCCTGCATCTTTTATCCCTATCTTCTGTGTTCATGAATGTCAGGAATAAGCCTTTTCGAGACAAGGTGAAGGACCCAAATTCTCCTTGGCTTCCATATTGATATTTAATCCAATATAAGAATCAAAGATTTTTTCTGTTGGCCACAAACCCATAAACTTGTAGAATAGCACATGCATTCAACTGTCCCCTGTGAGAGTTATGCTTATGGACGTCCATGATACCTTTGGGTATCATCACGTTTCTTGGTTTTACATGGGTTAGCCCTTTGCCCCATTGGGGTTTCGCCGCTTGCAGTAAACATTATGAGTTTCTCCGGGCTTCTTCCCCATGCCATCGCTTCCTCTCTCAAGGTTGCTTTCTCCGTGACTCTTTTTTGTCTCCGATCTCGATGCTTTGGTTATTGATGTCTTGAACCTACACCTCTGTGGGCCTTCCTCTGCCTAGTACTTCATTCTGCTTGTATGAGGGGGTTCTGACATCGCTCTTGGTACTCATGTCACCCTTCACTGTGGTTTTCAAGTGAATTACCAAACCCCTAGTTTGCATTGTTCAGCCTCTCTCTCACTTTTTTCTCCTTTTCCCTTGCCTAACTCTCAAAACCACCTCCCAAGTACTTCATTTACATCTTTTTTTTTTTTGTCCATGATTATTTTACAAGACGTTTTTCCAAGCATCTAAGCTCCTCCTCTCTCGACTTTCAAGCCATCCAGATCTCAGCCCCTAAGATCCTCAGACATACAAGACACTTTTTGTGCACTTCTTCCTTTCAAAGCAGCTGCTAAGCTACCGTGATTCATGGAGACAGCTCGTGTTACATGAAGCCCAAAGATTATTGGGGTGACATGATCCCGATCCTCACTGGACATTTTGGACATAACTATTTTCTTATTTGTGCTCAATTGGCTCATAACTAATCTTATCATCCTCAATATGATGGAAAAATCAATATAGTGAACAAATGTCCGAAAGGATACCTTCGCTGTTTTGTCTCGCACAAACAAACACAATGGTTCAAGTGGTTACCCTCAAAGAATGGTGGTAGGCTTCCTTTCAAACTGCAACAAAAAATGACACACTATTTATGGTGATTTATGGATATCACCCATCGGCCCATCACTTCCTCTATAAAATAAAAATATAAGGTTCAAGCAGTTGGAAATACCACATCGAAGCATCAACAACACAAGTTGTCCAACTCTTAAAGGAAAACCTAACCATGGTAATATACTGCGATGAAACAAAAGAAGATCAACATCGTATTGAAATAAGTTTTGAAGTAGGGATTGGGTATTTTTAAGATTACAACCATACAAATATATGTCCCTCAAGCAATCTAATAAGGATAATAAATTATCAATCAAGTACTATGGTTCTTTTATACTCTGCGGTACTATGGCCCTTATACGGTGTTGCAAAACATTGGTACTATGGCATACAAATTGGAGTTGCCTGCATCTTTGCGAGTACATCCAGTTTTCCATGTTTCATGCTTAAAGAAGGTTATAGGTGACAAGATCTCATTTCAAACTATATTTCCAGAACTTGACGAGGATGGAAAATATTGTTGGATCTTGAAGCTATCACTGACACAAGAATTCACTAGTTGAGGAATATATCAATTTCAGAGTATCTCATTATGTGGAAGAAACTGCTTGCTGAAGATTCCACGTGGGAAGATGAGTCTTTTATACAGAAGCATTCATAACTACTCAAGCGTTGAGGACAACAATTGTCTAAAGGGGATGGCCCTAAATTGTGGCACATTACCCCTTAATTGGGGCATATTACCTTAGTATTGTTTTTTTATTTATGTCGGCTTAGGTCCATTAGTTGTAATTGTATCTCCTAGTCCCCTATATATACCAAGGAGACCTTTTCATTTGGAATCAACTTGTATTTGTGAATTCATGTAATGTATAAGGAGGTTGCCCCCTCGAAGAGGCTTATTATTTGAATTTATCTCTTTGTCAAGGTGTGGAGTACTTATTCTGATGTTTTTTATGCTATTTTGATATTTGGTTCTTAACACTTAGAAATGTAGCTAACTGATACCAAGCACATGAATCCATCCATACTAGTGAAATGTGAACATGGGGTCCAACTACTTCCTTACGTTCTCGATCTGGATCATGGTTGCTCCTTTGGTTCCATGTTATCATTGTGCTACTTCGATATCTTCATGCATTACTTTAGTCCTCCATGTGCGTCCATATTGGTTTCCTTTATGGTTCCATGTTGGTCCATAATTTTGGTGACACTCACACCCTTGGCTTGATGATTGGTGTTTCTTCGAGTGATGTGGGTGGCGATATATATCAACCTTAGCTATCGGTTTTTATTACTTGGACTCTTCAACATGGGGTTCCTTTGAGTCATTTAGCTCCCAATATTTTTCTTTCTTTTTATGCCTTTCCTGGGGATTTTCTTCATATTATTTTGTAGACTCTTCTTTTGATTCATCCTTAGATGACTCTACAATGAGTTTCCCTACAAGGACTTGTTCAAATGCCCCTTGGGCCCTTCTTGTTTAGTAAGAGAAATATCTTGCAATGTAATTTTCCTTTTCTTATACCAAAGCTTCATTTTTTTTTTTCACATTAATATTAACTATAGCAATTGAGTGTTGAGCACACACTTATACTGAGAGGGGGGGTAGGTGAATCAATATAAGACAATTTTTTACTTTTTCAAACATTCATCGACCATAAGAAAACTATCACATACGAGATATATTTGTTGAAGTTTGAGTAGTTTCGAAAGATATTATTATTACATTCATATTATATTTGACCAAGACAAAACCCTAAATATTAATGTTATATATATTTGTTAAGTCGGCCCTATTATGCCTTTGCAAAATTCGACCCTATTGTGCCTTGACAAGTCAAATGTAAATTAGAAGGGTAAAGTAGACAGGTCAGCCCTGACCTAATTCTTGGCAGTCCAACTTGTATTTATAAGAGGCCTAGCGCCTCATTTGGAGAACACACAACAAGCTCTCTCACACAGTGTGCAAGTCTTGGAGAGTGACACAACTACAGAGGAGGAGTGATACAACTACAAAGGAAAGGTGTTCAGTGAAGGGTTTTGGTTATTTGGTGAAGGACTATCTTGGTCTAGGGGTGCGCTACTCTGTTTTGGTTAGGGTTTTCTGGTGGATCTTTTGATTTGGTGAGATATCTCTTGAGAGAGACATTGTACTTGTTGAAGAATATATATTGAAGAAGCTTTGTTGGGTTTTCTCCCCCAAGAGGGTTTCCTAGGATATATCTTGTGTATATTGTGGATTTCTTTCTTTCAGTGATCCTTATGCATGCAGTTATTGTTTTAATAAACTAAAGTTAAAGAATACTATACACACTTAACTACTTAAGGAGAATTTTAACATGGCATCAGAGTAGGCCTGAAAGAAGCCATTTTCACAGTTTAGAAGAGCTCGTTGGGAAAACTAAGACAATAGGGATACTCTCCTCACCCTAGCACATCTTTCCTTGGGATTAGAATATTTGTTTGACGAAGTTTTGAAAAAATGCAACTGGTGTTGCTGCTGCAACTGCACAAAACCTTAGAAGGTGTTTTCAATAATTTTTTGAAGGAAAGTGGTCAAAGTAAGACCACTAAAGAACTCACCTTAGGAGGGTGCACCTATCCCTTGGAGCAGAATTCCAAAATTCATATTTTGAAAAATTAGGGTTTCCTCGTAAGCCCTAGTCTTGGAAGCTGCAAAATTGAAGCTGGAACTGGTCACATTAGCATAGCACTCTTTGGTAAGTATGGATGGAACCCAATACCAAGATTGATGAAAAGATTAAAGGTTTTGATAGATTTTGGGCATGGAAGTACAGAGTGATGCTCATCCTAGAAGAGAATGATCTAGAAGATTTCGTAAAAGAAGAAGTTCCAGAACCTAATGAATATGATGCCAAAGCAAAGTACAAAAAGAACCTAGTGAAGGTAAAGCGAATCATTGTTGATTCTATCAAGGATCATTTGATCCCCCATGTCTCATCATTGACAACTCCCAAGCAAATGTTTAATGCCTTATCTCGATTGTATGAAGGAAATAATATCAAACAAAAGATGACCTTCAGAACAAAACTCAAGAATGTGAAGATGTAAAGTTCATAAACTATCCAATCATACTTCACAAGAGTGTCTCAAATAAAAGAACAACGTGAAGCCATTGGAGACAGTTGAAGAAGTCGAGTTGGGGATGACTACATTGAATGGTCTCCCTAGATCTTGGGAATCATTCATTCAAGGTGTATGTTCAAGAAGAAGGCTAACAAGGTTTAGCAGACCGTGGGAGATATGTAATTGTATATGTTTAAACTGTATCATTATCTTAAGGGTATTTGCAGGAGAAGGGATCTTTTGTCCAAACAACAATTGTAGATCTAGAGGAATCTTAGATGCAACACATTTAGAGGAACAATGCACTTCAGGTTTAATTGTTTTGATATGCCTCTAGTTGTTATGGCATTATTGTGATCTTATGAACATCTAGTTGTATTTTTTATCTATTAAAGTTATGATTATCATACTAACCCTTGGTCAAAGTCAAAGTTATAAGATGACTCTAGTCAAAGTATTAGATTGATTAAGGTTGAGATTTTCGAGTCTACTTGCATTATATTCCCTAACTCGGATTTCTATCAAGAAAACATATTGTCTTAGTACAGGGGATAGGTTGGAGAGAATACTTGTCATATTGAGTGAAGGGGACTCAGAACAAAAGAAACAACATTCATTCTTGAATATAAGATTCTAGGTTCCAGTTTTGATTGATTAAATTGATAGGTTTCCAATTTGCACATATCAAGTTTGATAATTGCTACATTACAAGTAAACATTATAGTTGTGACAACAATCCTTGAAAGGTTCGATTACTGCTAGATACAATGAATACTTGGTAGCATGTACATAGAGCAGCCACAAGATACATGAGAAGGAGTCTCATGTCTACAGATTGAATAAGGCTTTGTATGGTCCTAAGAAGGCACCCAGGGCATGATATGCCAGATCAAACAGTTTCTCGATGAGCTTGGGCTTTACCAAAAATAAAGCAAATTCTAATCTATACTTCAAGGGTATGGATGGTGGACCAATGATACTACTGTTGTATGTAGATGACATGAGAAGAGAAGCTTATCATCGAGAGTAAGAGGAATCTTTTGCAGAGTTTGAGATGAAAGACCTAGGCATGATGCATTACTTTCTAGGTCTAGAGTCATGGTAGAGGCCGAGTGAGATTTTCCTTAATCAAGGGAAATATGTTGTTGAGATTCTAAAGAGATTCAAAATGATGGATTGAAAGGACATGCCCACACCGATGGTGACAAATATGAAGTTTTTGAGCGATACATCTTCAAATATAGTGGATGCTACCATGTATAGATAGATGATTGGTTCGTTGATGTACTTAACGAACACGAGGCTAGATATATGTTTCGCGGTGAACACATTGAGTCAGTTTATGGTTGAGCCGAGAAGTGTTCACTTGGTTGTTGAAAAACATGTGATGAGGTACATGAAGGGTACACTTGATTATGGACTCAAATATGCTTCAGATCATGAGGTAAGCCTACAAGGCTTTACTGATTCAGATTGGGCTGGTAGTGTTGCAGACCAGAAGAGTACATCCAGATGTTGCTTCAGTATGGGATCAACTATGATCTCATGGTTCAACATGAAGCAGACTAGTGTGGTGCTCAGTACAACTAAAGCATAGTATATAGCAGCTTGTTCAATTAGCAGGGAAGCAGTGTGGCTTCTGAAGCTGCTTGCAAGATTATTTGATCTCTAGTTAGAGGCGACTTGTATCTGGTGTGAAAACTAGAGTTGTGTAAAGTTGACAGAGAGCCCAATGTTCCATGACAAGTCCAAGCACATTGAGATCAAGTACCATTATATTAGAGATATGGTATAGAGTGGAGTAATGAAGCTCCAATATGTCGCTACATATGAGAAGATAGTTGACGTGTTGACCAAGCCTCTGCCGAAAGTGAAGTTTGTGTACTTTAGAGACAAGCTTGGTGTGGTCCAAAAGGACATCCATAGTAAGAGGGAGTGATGAGTTATAGTTGTGATCTAGGGCAACAACTTCAACATGTGGCAGAAGTAACGGGTGGCCATTCACGGGCATGTTACGACTACTCTAGTGATAAATCCTGGTATGTTGAGTTACTACTACTCCAATGATAAATCCTGATACACCGAGTTACTACTACTCCAGTGATAAATCCTGGTACACCGAGTTACTGCTACTCCAGTGATAAATCCTGGTGTGCATATGGCTACTCCACTAATAAATCTTGGTACACTGAGTTACTGCTACTCCTATGATAAATCCTGGTATGCAAATGGATACTCCAATGATAAATCCTGGTATGTCAAGTTACTGCTACTCTAGTGAAAAATCCTGGTACACAAATTTCTACTCCAGTGAAAAATTCTGGTATGCAAAGTTATTGACTGTGGCACTATTCAGCATGACCTCGCACAAGGTCAGTAGATGCCATGCCTTTAGGGATGGTTAGTTACCCAAATTTTTATCTGATGGTCCAGCCTATGTGGTTGGAGGTGTCTCCTAGCCTTGAGATAGATGGGTAGTGTGTGTGCACTACATCGCCTAATCCTCATGATTAGATTCCTGGTCATTGTGGACTAGTTTCCTAGTGTGCCAACCATAGGTTACTAGTTCATTATGGAACTAGATGCCAGATTTTGTGTGAGATGGTGAGTGAAAGCCCCATGATGACTTAAATCCCAGATGTATGATGAGACCCTGGATGTTGATGTGGTTACAAAACTTCTTCAATATATATTCGTGGAAATTCAACAAGTTAATGGTCAAATGTACAGAAGAGCAGAAGTAGTCATGATGTTCGTGCTAGAAGAATACCTTCCTTTCTAACAGGGAGTGTTGAAGTTTGAGTAGCTTCATAAGATATTATTATTATATTCATATTGTATTTGACCAAGACAAAATCTTAAATATTAATGCTATATTATATTTGTTAAGTCGACCCTATTGTTCCTTTGCAAAAGTCAACCCTATTGTGCCTTGACAATTCAAATGTAAATTAGAAGGGTAAAGTAGACAGGTTGGCCCTGACCTAATTCTTGGCAGTCCAACTTGCATTTATAAGAGGCCTAGTGCATCATTTGGAGAACACACAACAAGATCTCTCACACAATGCACAAGTCTTAGAGAGTGACGCAACTACAAAGGAGGAGTGACACAACTACAAAGGAAAGGTGTTCGAGTGAATTGTTTCGGTTATTTGGTGAAGGACTATCTTGGTCTAGTGATGTGCTACTCTATTCTAGTTAGGGTTTTCTGGCGGATCTTATGATTTGGTGAGATCTCTCTTGAGAGAGACATTGAAGAATCTATGTTGAAGAAGCTTTGCTGGGTTTTCTCCCCCACGAGGGTTTCCCAGGATATATCTTGTGTATACCGTGGATGTCTTTGTTTCAATGATCCTTATGCATGCAGTTATTGTTTTAATAGAATAAATTTAAAGAATACTATACACACTTAACTTGTTAAGAAGAATTTTAACAATATTAACTAGAGAACATAGAACATAGAACATAGAACATAGAACACAAGATTTACGTGGAAACCCTTTATGGAGAAAACCACAAAAATTCTCTTTATAATTATTTGTAGGTACCAACCCACTGTTAAAAATATTTGTAGGAACCAACCTACCAGAGATACCAATCTCCATTGGTACAATCATGGTAGGCACCAACCTACTCTTACAAATATTTGTAGACACCAATCTACTGGAGACACCAATCCCCACCGCTAAGCACCAACTTAGCAAGAGACACCAATCTCTTATAGATATTCATAGACAATAATCCCCACTGCTAAGCACCAAATTAGCAAGAGACACCAATCTATTACAGATCTTTGTAGACACCAATCCCCACCACTAAGCACCAACTTAGAAAGAGACACCAATCTCTTACAAATTTTTGTAGACACCAATATACTAGTGACACCAATCCCCACTGCTAAGCACCAACTTAAAGAGACACCAATCTCTTACATATCTTTGTAGACACCAATATACTAGAGACACCAATCTCTTACATATCTTTGTAGACACCAATCTACTAGAGACACCAATCCCCACCGCTAATCACCAACGTATCAAGAGAAACCAATTTCTAAGCTGCACTAACCTTCACCGAGTCTGCTTATTATTTTTGGCCTCACTAGGCCTGCTCGTCACTTCTAGTTTCACCATGTCTACTCACTACTTCTGCCTTTACCAGGTTTGACCAAAATTTGAATTTCCAAATGGTAATTTTCTCAAAGCTTGTTTTTTTGGACCTCTTCCCAAGAAATAACTTGTATAACATGCCACGTATCCAATTTTTCAAATATGATTATGAAAGTTTTACCTAAGGTGCTTTTGTATGTCTCCTCCATTCTCTGAAATTTTCATAATATGAAGAGTCCCATAAAAGAAATTATAGTGAAAATTCCAAACTGACCTATTTGAAGATGATCTGAGGACCATTCAAAAACCCTAACTTCCACAAAGCATATCTTACAAAGTACAATGAACCGACATATGAAAATTTCCCTTGATGTACTTCTCCCATATGGAATCATCATCTTTAAATTGAAGGCATTGGACTAATATCCAATTATTTCTTTATAATTACTTTGAATACTTTATGCATTGTTCAATACTAGGATGATTGAAGTTTCTTGGAAAAAACATTTTTCTTGGACAAAAACCTACAAAAAAACTAAGGTTTTGAAGAAAATACTTACTTTTGAATGGAGTTCCTTTGTGCGACTAGGGTTTGAAATGGCTAATGTAAAATTATCATAACTTTGGAAATACTTTCCTGATTGGCTATTATGACCACAATTATGAAATTCCACAACCACTATGCAACTATTAGCATTGATTTGACTGAAATTTGAGCTTGATGTCGTAGGACAGGTGACACTATTGGTTGACGCAGAGATATCGTCTATGGCGGAGCCACCCAATGTAGTATGGATATGGGTGTGGTGTTTTCGACAACTCCAACTGCTTGACGACCTTTGTTGAGATTATGTTCTTTTGGATTTTGTTATCAACAATGAAATGCAGTGGGGTCCCCTTCAACCACATTTATGAATGGAAGAGGCACTGCCCCTCCTCGGGCTCCTCTGGTTATTTTGATTGGATGTGTGGTTGTGATGGTAACAATGGATTTTGCATTGATGACTTGTTTCCTTTTATTGTGTTCTAAATAGAGTCAGAGTTGGGGTTCGACTCTTTTCTTGGAGCTCAACCACCAATGAATGTTTCGAGTGGCATTCATCTGTGTAGTGCCACAAGATTTTATGGAACTCACACCACTTTCTAGTGTCCTTCTTCATCTTCCTGTTACCCTTCTTTACCTACAACTTGGACTGATTTTATTGAGTTTGGCTATTCTATGAGTTAGGTCCGTCTTTACCATACTTCTGTTGTTGCATATTTGTAGACCCAAAATCCTGCGTATTCCTGTGCTTAAATTTTTGCTCGATTTTGACAGCATATTGATAAGCGAATCCTAGTGACAAGATGTCCAAAAAAACCATTTCTATTTGGATGTACCTATGTAGACCCCCATGGTATTTTAGAACCAAATGTCATTCAGAGTCTCTAATACTTAGCTTGGTGCACAATGTATGGAAGGTATTTGTGAACTCTGACACTATTTGGTCCCTCTCATGACACATTGTGGTCCATATCATGTACTGGTCATCATATTTTCCAAAATGGTAATATTGTTCCTTAAAGGAATCCATAAAAGAGTCCCAAGTGGGTTCTACCTCAAACATTCCAGGCTCCTTTGTGGAATTTTTCTCACAATAAGTCTCCGACCAATTTTTGACATGAGGGACAACCTTGAGGAGCACAAAGGTGATATTTTCCCTATCAGAGAAATTGTGGACAAAGAAATAACATTCTAGCATATTTAACCATATTTCCAAAGAATCTGCATCTATTTGACCTCCAAATACGAGAATATCAAAATTAACTTGTAACTTGAAAGGGGAAATGCCTCCAAAGTGGCCGCTTGACGAAGACATGTCTGTTGTTGTGGGTAGTCGTCGAAGGATTTGGGATTTTTTTTTCATCATATCGTCCCTCTGTCACGTGGGGGCTTCCTCGAGCAACAATTGAATATGATCTCCTGCTCCCTCATCTCTCTTTTATTCCACCATGGGAGGCCATAAGGGTTGGCAAGGAAGGTCTTTTAGAGGCTCAAGTAGTTTGAGTCCCAACTCCTTATACCTTGACCTTGTTGGGGACATGCACAAATAAACAAATAAAGAGAAGATTGCTCTGATACCACCGATCCAAATTTATGAGGGAATGAAATGAAACACAAAAACATGATAGAAACATAGAGATGCAGTAATACTCGGTTTCTATTAATGAACAAAATATGCAAGAACCGTAAAAATGCAGAGTGAAATTAAATCGCTAGAATGGTGGTAGCTTATCTATGAAAAGAGATGTGATGGCTATGCACATACATAAGAAGATGATTACAATGAGGCCAAAAAAACCTTTTCACATAAAGCATCAATGAGAAAACATTGAACATACAAAACCCTAACCTCAAAAGATGAAACACCAAAAGGTTTGTGGGCCCCCATGTGGTTAGTCAATACGTCAACTTCTCGGGGGCATTACTTTTGCATACAATCTCTGTTTTGGGCACATGATAACTATTTGGAAAGAACTGTTCAAGGATTACAACTTCTCTCTAGGGTGAGGGTGCATTGTTGGCAATTCTTGGCCTCCCAAATATCCAAAAAACACCGTTTAGGGCCTCAAAATAGTCCCAGAAGTTTGGGGTTTGAAAAAACCGTAAAAAAAATTCCAAGAAGATAAAGAATATTTGAGTTAGGGAAAGAGGTGGGTGGCCATTGAGATCCACCTAGATCATGGAGGGAGTATTGATTATGTAGGAACGTGCCACAAAATTAAACTTAGTATGGGAGAATATAATTTAGAAATCCCAATGTATGTCATTCCCATTGGAGGAGTAGATGTTGTTATAAGGATTCAATGGTTGAGAACATTAGGTACAATTTATACAAACTATAAGGAAACATTCATGAGATTTGAATTGGAAGGAAGTCAATATGAGATCAAAGGGTTAAAATATGGAAATTCTTAGGTCATTATCTCTCATAGAATGAAGAAGCTCTTAAAAAAGGGTAATAGGGGATTTGTGGTTAGAGTTTATTCTATTAAAGTAAAGAAGGAAGATGAAAATATTATAGAGAAATTAAAATGCACCTTAGAAAAGCACCATAAGGTCTTCCAAGAAATTCTTAAAGGGATACCTCCATCTAGAGATCATGAACATCAAATTGAACTAATACCTAGAAATACTCCTAATAAAAGGCCTTATAGATATCCTCATCAATAAAAGGGAGAGATTGAGAAAATGGTGCAAGACATGCTGGATTTAGGTATTATTCAACCAAGCTGTAATATTCCAAATATAAAAAGTATGCAGAACAGAAATAAAATGCTAGAAATGGAAGATGAACAACAATATAACTAGAACAACACAATAATACCAAAATGATACTAGAAGAACACTAGAAATATCACTTTGATTACTAAGAGCAATGTTCACTTGCCTCTTCGAGGGGGAAACCTCCAGCAACGCAGATCTCTATTACAATAATATCCAAGACAAAAGTACCCTCGACTCCTATTTATACTAAATATGTTTATCAAAAGAACCATCTAGAGGAAGATCCTTCTAGAAGCGGAAGCTTCTATTAGGTCTTCTTACATTCGAATTATTCTTCCTTATTGCTAGGCCTTATTAATATTGACCTATATTACATCGAAATATATTATTCTACCTACGTGAGGGGTTAGGTCCCTAACATGTCCTCCCCCTTAAAAACAACCTTGTCCAGAAGGCTTGAGATGTGGAAATTGCTGCAGAATGGTAGTTGGTTCCCAAGTGGCATCTGCTGGGGTTGTATCTTTCCACTGGACTAACACTTCCTTGATGGTTCACTGACACAGGCAACGCTCACACTGGTCCAAAGCTGCTTGCGGCTATAGCCAAATGGAGCCTTCTTCGTCCAACTCGGGAAGGTTGGTTTGAGTTTGGCACTTATTCCAATCACCTTCTTTAAGTAGGAAACATGAAAAAGAAGATGTAGCTTAGAATG
>SNQJ01S0115983.1:45579-69080 GCA_010110895.2 Picea sitchensis | reverse complement strand
ACCTAGGGTTTTGGCACCTAGGTTTCAACCTAAGGCTGTCGGTGAGGGATTGCAATGTATAAATAAAGGTCAAGAGGACTTGGGTGGGGTTGTTGGTCATTGAGGATTGGTATGATATTGTTGTTATAGCTCTGTTGTGGAGGGAGAGGATTGTAATGTAAGATCTTCAGCTGTGTGCGAAGGTCAAGTCCTGCAGCTGGGTGCGCAGGAAGGGGAGAGAAAGAGAGAGAAGAAAGAAGATCTTCTAGTTGAGAGTGCAGATAAGAACTGCATTCTTTACCTTAATAAATCATAAGCACAGTTCTGTGGACATATCCCTAGAGAGAGGGTGAACCATGTATATTTTTTGTCGTATGTGTGATTGATGCCTGGATCTCTGTCATTGTTATATTGTTATTTGCAGTCTTATGTTAGATCAGTTCTATAGCTGCGCAGGATAGACCTAGATGATAAGAGATATATGAATGTTGTACTGTTGTTGTGATAGATCCACTGGATATTCCCCTGGTTGTAGACATTCATGTCCTGCAACCCCCCTCTTAGCTGCTTCGGGTGAGACTGCATCTTCTTCGCAGGTGCTTCCAAAAGGGCCAGTAGCTAGGGCTTGTTAGTGCGCTCTTGGAGTAAACCTTGGGTCTGCCCCTGTGCCAATAGAAATGCTTGCACCACATAGGTATTTCATGAAGACAACTGGGAAGAAGCCGCGCATAGTCTCCCAGTCGTGGATTAAGGAGCTTGTGCAATCAACGATCCTGAATGTAATGAAGATCCCTCACTTTGGCCGATATTAGGAAGTTAACGCTTGCGTTAAACTCCTCCTGTCATGCTATCATGGAGGATAACTATGGCTTGACATGCATTCCACTGTTGATCTAAAGCTGATCCACCTCATCACAGGACTAAGCATGCATGGACCAGACCCTCAGTAGTTCTACCCAAGGAAGAATTCAGATCGCTCCCTGACACAATGCATAAAGGAGGATTATGGCGATGTAGAGAAGGGAAAGCGATGCTACAATTTAGCCTCCATCCAGGATGGCACAGTGTGCCTAGCTTGTCATCTTATAGCTGGCAAGCTCGTCAGAAAGAACCATCCCACGTAGGTCACTGGATTCGTAGTAGACCTTGCAGGAAAGTGCGTGGAGGGGATACAAATGAATTGGGTGAGTTACCTCATCAACGAGCTTGAGAAGGACTGTCGTGAAGCACAGGATCAAGGCTATGAATTCCATTTTAGTTGGTTACTGGTACTGATCTCATTTGTCGCTTGGTAGATGCTGGAAGGAGCGAATTTTCCAGAAGTTGAGCCATCGGAGCCATTGGCCGCAAGGTTATCCACCTTTTGGTATACAAATGATATGTCTAAGTAGTGGGAGTCGAACACTGTCTTCCATGCTTACTACTAGCAGATGAAGCGTGCTATTGAAGCATTTCCACACATGAAACTGAATACATTGCACCAGTATAGACCGCTAGCGACGTTTCGCACAGATCGACACTTTATCTACATCACTGCGCGCAGGGATGAGAGTAAGGAGGAATTGCAGTCCTATTATAAGATGATCGACGAAGGTATAGAGGAGATCACTGAAGAATGGCCAATAGAGTTCCTTGTACCAGTTGAGGATGCAGATCTCTCCGACCCCGACATCGCTGGAGGTCCCTTGGTCACCTGGGTCGAACATGATGGACAAACTAGCGCGAAGAAAAAGAAGAAAAAGGAGGAAGTGCAGAACATAGAAACTGATGATGAAGACAACGCCTCAGAGGAAAGAAGGCCTAACTCACCCACAAGAGGAGGAGGAGATGAAGTGAAGCAAGAAGAAGGAGGGGAAGAAGGAGAAAATCAAGACAAAGGTGAAGTTACATTGCAAAAGGATCCCCTACTGAGGTCGAAACATCAAAGAAGCGGAAGGTTTCTCCGCAGAAACCATCATCAAGAAAGAAGACATGCACCAGTAAGCCCAAGATGAAGTCCACACTCATAGAGGATGACGTCGATCTAATCATCATAGCCATGGAGGATGCTTCAGAGGATGTCTTGCAGCGTTATGGAGCAAAGCAGGAGACACTGTATGAAAGAATGGAGAAGGATATGAAGGAGCTACAACAAGACATCCATTCGATCTGCGCAGTACCTACCGCGCCTTTTTCGTAAAAAATTGCAGAATTGGGAGATGAACCCACCCAATTATGAATATTAGTAGATGAAATAGAGGCCTGAATTCAATGAGCCCAAGAAGAAAAGGAGCAGGCTATAGAAGCATTGAAGCAAGAAAAGGAGGAGGTCTTAGAGAAACTTTGAGTTGCACAGAAGGAGAAAGATGAAATTCGGGCGATGTTAGAGGAGGACAATGCAAAGGTACAAAAAGAAAAAGAACAACTGTTCGCAGATCAGACTGTGATCAAAGAGGCAGTGACTAAAGCACTTCGCTCTGTGCCGGGATTGGAACAGGAGGAAGAAGAGTAAGCCGAGCTTCAAGTGGGGAATCTCGCTGAGGCCATTCAACAACTTCAAGCGAGAGTAACAGAGTTAGAACTCCAAGCAGTGCCGAGCACTCCACAAGAAGTGCGTGATCAGAGGGATAACGTCGCTAGGAGCGTAGTTGGAAGGATCAGGGCACTCGCATTAGAATGTAAGCAATTAGGTAATCATAGTGCATAGACCTACGAACGCCTCACAGAAGATCCATAACTAAGGAAATTGGAATCACAACTCCAGGAGGCGCAACAAAAGACATCTACCATGCAAGCGCAGATGAAGTCACTCACTACATTTGAGAAAATGATGAGATCACAGGAGCAACACGCAGTCTAGCAACAAATTACTTCCATCTAGAGAAAATTCATGGAGGTTACACAGAGATTACAACCGGTGCAAGACGAAGCCTGCACGATTTTTGAAGATATTAAAGGACATTGCTCCCAGCTAGACCAAGTGGTTGCGACAGTGGAACAGTGCTTGGAAGGGCCTATTACAGAGCAAGTGATTCAGGTGTTCACCGAACATGAGGCTCTGGCAAAGAAACAAGTTGAGGTAGCTCGAGCTAAGCTCGAGGCCTTTGAAGGAGCATTGCCCAGATCTGAGTGATTCAGGACGAGTCACATGTGAGTGTTGGGGGCCTGTTGGCCCTTGACCAAGTTTTGAGGAAACATTGTTTGTGTTTGATCACTTTTGGGACTTTGATAGGCTGGTCGAAGATGGAGCGCCCATGTGGAGATGAGATCATGGGATCTCGCTTGTTTTGCGAGCTTGTGGACTGAGCAAAGGGTTTACTAGGGTTTATGTAATGGGTTATGGGATGTCAGCCCATGGGTTTACCCATGTTTAGGCCTTTTTGTAAAAGTATATATAGGAAGAAATGTAATGTAGAAAGTAGTATAAGCTTAGTGCAAGCAATGTAAGAGATTTGGCTGATTGGCTATGTGCATGATATGTTAGTAAGGCTCCGTGCTAGTAAGGAGTTGGCTATGTGCATTGACCTGATTTTGGGAAGGAGGATCTGGTGCGCAACACGCATATATCCTGTCCTTTGCGGAGTTTGGCTTTGTGGCTTTGTGCACAGGAGAAGATGAATGTAAGAAGATTGAAGAGTAATAAAGAAGAAGAAGAAGTTGGTGGATGTAGCCCCACACTGGGGTGAACCACGTATATCCTGTGTCTTGATGTGCTTTGTGCGATGTTATTTATGTGTTTATCTGCTTAGTGCTATTGTTATAATGTATGATGAATGCATTTGATATCATTTCTTAGTGCTTGATGGTATTAAATATAAATGAGTGCTTGATCCAAGCTGATGCTATGTGCTAAGTGAATGGAAGTACTTGATATTTATGGTTACTGCACTGATCTGTAATAAGATTTGAATCTACGATGTGAATGAGATTCAAGAAACCAATGCATATTGTTGTTTAAGTGCTCTGTTAAGTATTGTAATCATAGATCTGTGTCCCAGCCTGGTTGTAGACACCTGAGTCCTGCAACCCCCCTGCCTCTACCTCGGGTGAGACTTCATCTGCTTCGTAGGTGTTGCCGAAAAGGCCGGTAGTTAGGGTTTTGTTGGTGCGCTGTTGAAGCGTTGAACCCTAGGTTTTCCCTTGTGCCAACACATGCCAAGTCATAAGATAACCCAGCGTTGAACCCTAGGTTTTCCCTTATGCCAACACATGCCAAGTCATAAGATAACCCACACAAGGCATCAAGAAGAGAGTCCACGAGGTAGCCAAAGAAGTGCACTACGCATCGATCAATCTTGGAAAGCTCGATGGATATAAACTCATCATATTTTCATGTTCTAATGCATGTGGGATAAGGTCCAATACAAAAAAAATTAAAACGCCAAAACATAGAGCACTCAACGCCATGGAGATCACTCAAATCCCGAGTTGGGGTTCCATTCAAAAGAGAGTTCTGGAAGATGAATCCACAACTGAGTCAAGGTAGTGCCCCCACATCGCCAGGTGTTGATAAGAGAATCCAAATTGATGGTTTAAAGGATGAGCACGCTGAACAGATCACCAACTATCAAAACAAGTGTTAATTATAAAAGATGAAGGTCCACTATCATCTCTATGAAAATGCAGAGGTCGCCTTCATATGTTGAATGATATTAGCATTTTTTCGTGGTAGTGTTGCAGAGACATGAAAATCGGATAAAGCTACATCAAAATATTATCAAGTTTCCAGGTGTCAAATAAAATAGCCAAAACACATCCAACCATTCCTTCATCCTATAGATCAACGACAATTGGGTACTTCGGGTCTTCTAACTTACACAAGTTTAATCATACCCCAAGATGTCAGTGGTTGCAATTTCGCATTCGTCATCATTCCAAACGCCAGGTTCCACTTCGATATTTTAACCACCAGGTGCATTCATTTTCCATTTCTCATTTTCACCCAAAGCCCGAAGTCAAGTTTCCACGAGTAAGGTTCCTCTGGTTTAATTTGATATGATAAGCTTTGTAGGTGCACCGAGATCCAACAACTTGTATTATGCATCAAGTAGCATGTTTCCTATGCTCAAATTGAAGTGTTTGAGATCATTTACAGGTGCGACACCACCACCATCATATTCCCTTGTGCTTCCTGCAAGGCCTCTGAGCCCTGTCAGAGCATCCATCCCAGTTTCTTCTTCACCCTTTCCACTGTCTCAGGTTAGATCGGTAACAACAAAGATGGGAGGAAAACCTATGTGAAGTTTCATTGGAGGCCTACTTGTGGAGTCAAGTGTCCATTGAAGATGAATATTTTGCTGTAGGTGGGATAAATCACAGTCATGTAACCAAGGATCTTTATGAATCTATTGCAGTAGGAAACTATCCTGAATGAAAACTTTTTATCCAGACAATGGATCCTCGGGATGAAGATAGATCCTTTAGATGTTACCAAAACTTGGCCCAGGGATGTCTTTCCTTTTCAGCCTGTGGGACGCATGGTCTTGAACAAGAATATCGACAATTTCTTTGCTAAGAATGAGCAGCTTGCATTTTGTCCTGCTCTTGTTGTTCCCAGTGTCTATTACACTGAAGATAAGCTACTCCAAAACAAGGATATTCTCATACGTAGATACACAGAGGCATCGAATTGGAACCAACTATTTGATACCTCAGGTTAGGCCGGTATCGACCGATGCTTCATTGAATGCTTGTTCAGGCATTGTGGCTACTACATTTGGTTCGTCTTCAACATAGCATGTTTGGAAAACCGTTAAAAGGCTCTCATGAGAATAGTTAGCAATCTGCAAAAGTTTGAGCCCTATCGAAAGTCTACAAGTTCATTTGCATCACCAATTATTTATACATATCTATCAGGACAAGTAGATTAGTGAAATATTCAACTTCAAAAGTGATGAAAGAGCATAGGTCTTCTCCTGTATTTCTGCAACATGTGGGCGTTTTACTACTCATTGTGTGATCAAACTTATTGTTCCAAGAGAAAGAGATATTGAGAAAAAAAGAAGAATTGCATAAACATCATTCATAAAAGCAGTCGAAGTCACTATGGAGAATCCATCTCTGAGAGAACTAGAAAAGTTCGAGTTTCCCTTGACAGAGGCAAGGCGAAATGAGATAACAAAAACATCTTGCAACATGGAAATAAAGTTAAATTCGAGGGAAAAAAGGGTGTTTTGATCTTTTTAAGCATGAAAAGAGGAATAAAGGAAAATAATGATTCTCGTGGTTGTTCTTCCTGATGTTAAATGTTGGGCTTATTGCGAAGGTGCCTCAGAAATCAACCTGAAATGTGTGGAAAAGATTCTAGATGCTATTGGCAGTGTTATTCTATTGGATGAAGTAGAAAGTAGTGATCTTATATCTCTTCGAACTTCCTACCTTGCTTCTATAGAATTGAAAGATAATTTCATCCAGACAAATAATCCATATCAGTCCCAAGTTTCTAGGAAGAGAATTATGAATTGGTTAACAAACATCCAAATAAATGGACCTAGAAGTCATCAATTATTAAGCATAGGTGACATCAGAAAGATCATATGTGTAAAAATGGTCTCCAAATGCAAACACAAAGATATTTCGAGTGAACAGATGGCTAGAAACATTCCCAAATATCCTACATTTATAGAAGATTTCTAGGAAATCTTTTTGTCATTCAAAGCCTACAGGTGGCAGAATAATATCAGCTTCAGTTTGATCATTTCTAGGAAAATAATCTTATCCAGATGAACTATCTACTACTGCTTTTTGGGAAAAGTATATTGGAGGATGGAGTATCAAATGTGTGCTCCAATAAACAATCCAATAAAGTCAAATTAGTTCCAATTTTCCATAAGAAGAATTGGACACTTGAGAAAGTCATTACCAAATTTCAAGCAGATTTGGGAAACTATTTCCACACTTGGAGGCAAAGTATCAACATCAAGATTATTTCCAGATTTTGAGTAAACAGTTACATGATTGGTGGCTGGGGGATAACATTCAGTTCAACATTTCAAAATGATAAAAGGGACAGTAAACTAGCATCTAGAGGAGGGGGTAGCCCGAGAGCCTTTGGGTCTAGGAATGTAATCAAAAGTCTTTAATAAAATAGTTTGCAGAGCTTTGGAGATTCTCAGATTTCGTGTGTTAAATCATGTGTTTCTTGTGATTTGTGTCTTAGGTCTCATGTTTACATTTATTCTCTTTCTTCTTCTCATTGTCTCATTTAGGTTGTAGCAGCCATAATTCAATACAACCCCTACTGTGGCTAATTTAAAAGCATTAATTTAACTGCAGTTTTTCCTCTGTTTTGCTGTGAGCAAAAAAAACCCTCACTTTGATTGTTTTTCTTATTTTTGAATACTAGTTCACAATCTGAGTGAGTTGAATGTTAGTTCTACCACTGGAGTGGAAATTCAGATTTATCCTTGTTACATACTTGGCTTCTTCATTTCAGTTTTTCTCATCCAAGTTCTTCTATCCATCCTCATGATTTTAAATGGATTTAGCAGATGAAGTCATGCCTCCTTTGTTCTGATTTGTAATTGTTAAGAGGTTAATTTTAGCTCAAGATCCAAAAGCCTCCAAGGACTGATCAATCAACCATTTTTATGTTCTTGAAAATGCACTAGGCTTGGATTTATTGCAGCCTAAAGNGACAACATAAGGTTTGGCACCTTTTGGAGCATTTTTTGGAGGCCCTCGTGTGACACCTAGTAGACAACAAGCGAGGCCTTCACTGGACACTAGTGGCTCAACAAGCGAGGCACTGTCAAACTTTTAAAATTGAGTAGTTACGAGGTGATAGGTGAATGATGAGTTGGATATTCGTGTCAAAGGCCTAGGAACTCACATCATTCGAGTCTTTAGAAGATCTAGAATCCTCTCCCAAGCCTCCTCCAAGAATTATATAACAAAGGAAAGCCTTGGGAAAGGGGAGGAAGAATNATTCCCAAATATCCTACATTTATAGAAGATTTCTAGGAAATCTTTTTGTCATTCAAAGCCTACAGGTGGCAGAATAATACCAGCTTCAGTTTGATCATTTCTAGGAAAATAATCTTATCCAGATGAACTATCTACTACTGCTTTTTGGGAAAAGTATATTGGAGGATGGAGTATCAAATGTGTGCTCCAATCAACAATCTAATAAAGTCAAATTAGTTCCAATTTTCCATAAAAAGAATTGGACACTTGAGAAAGTCATTACCAAATTTCAAGCAGATTTGGGAAACTATTTCCACACTTGGAGGCAAAGTATCAACATCAAGATTATTTCCAGATTTTGAGTAATCAGTTACATGATTGGTGGCTGGGGGATAACATTCAGTTCAACATTTAAATATGATAAAAGGGACAATAAATTAGCATCTAGAGGAGGGGGGCAGCCCGAGAGCCTTTGGGGCTAGGAATGTAATCAAAAGTCTTTAATAAAATAGTTTGCAGAGCTTTGGAGATTCTCAGATTTCGTGTGTTAAATCATGTGTTTTTTGTGATTTGTGTCTTATTTCTCATGTTTAAATTTATTTTCTTTCTTCTTCTCATTGTCTCATTTAGGTTGTAGCAGCCATAATTCAGTACAACCCCTATTGTGGCTAATTTAAAAGCATTAATATAACTGCAGTTTTTCCTCTGTTTTGCTGTGAGCAAAAAAAGACCCGCACTTTGATTGTTTTTCTTATTTTTGACTACTAGTTCACAATCTGAGTGAGTTGAATGTTAGTTCTACCACTGGAGTGGAAATTCAGATTTATCCTTGTTACATATTTGGCTTCTTCATTTCAGTTTTTCTCATCCAAGTTCTTCTATCAATCCTCATGATTTTAAATGGATTTAGCAGATGAAGTCATGCCTCCTTTGTTCTGATTTGTAATTGTTAAGAGGTTAATTTTAGCTCAAGATCCAAAAGCCTCCAAGGACTGATCAATCAACCATTTTTATGTTCTTAAAAATGCACTAGGCTTGGCTTTATTGCAGCCTAAAGTCAACTCTAGCGACAACATAAGGTTTGGCACCTTTTGGAGCATTTTTTGGAGGCCCTTGCGTGACACCTAGTAGACAACAAGCGAGGCCTTCACTAGACACTAGTGGCTCAACAAGCGAGGCACTGTCAAACTTCTAAAATTGAGTAGTTACGAGGTGATAGGTGAATGATGAGTTGGATATTCGTGTCAAAGGCCTAGGAACTCACATCATTCGAGTCTCTAGAAGATCTAGAATCCTCTCCCAAGCCTCCTCCAAGAATTATATAAAAAAGGAAAGCCTTGGGAAAGGGGAGGAAGAATTTAGAGTATTGTCATGTTATCCAACTGCAGAGGTATCCATCTACTACAACCAGAAGTTGGTGAAGCCTAGCCTGACCAAAGAGATACAAGGAGAGGCAAGGAGCAAGGAGCTAAAGGAGGATGTATCTTCATCAAGTTGAGGTAGGATTTGGTATGTATTCTCCATGTTTTATTAATAGATCATTGGTTTTTCCCTTCATATCATTTATGTTCATTTGATGAATGATAGATTTGATTCATTCCTTCATAGATCTGATTAGAAGTAGTTTGGATCTAGGATTCTAATCCTTAGTAGGGAAGAAGAGAAGGTTTTGCTTGTCTTTTGTATACATGAAGCAGGTTGTGGAACTTGGAGCTGGAGTTTCAGGACTGCAACAACCGGGAAATATGAAGGAACACCTCAAGAAAGGTATGCAAATCTTCCCCACTCTTTAGGATGATTCTGAATCTATGTGTGTGAGTCTAGATCTAGTAAATCCATAAGAAGTCTACCCTTTTTTTGTCTAGGATAACTAGGCTGATCCCAGGGAGATCTTACTGATTATTCAGTGAGATCCTTGTGAGAAAAAATCCCATAAAAAATTGGCGACCATATTGGGGAAGAATTATTCTCTAGTCAAGTCTCCTTTCCTACCTCTTCCTCTGCTTGTTGTGATTTGCATTTGATTTTTCTTCCATTCAGTCATCCCAGGGCCTAGATCTAGAAGATCTGCGATAGATCCACATTTTTCAAAAATAATTTTTTTACAGACCCTCGCTTGTTTCATAATAGGTGTCCCATGAGGCCCTCAAAAGTTTCATAACAGGTGTCCCATGAGGCCCTCACTGGTGGAAAGGCCTGTGTCCCATGAGGACTCTTGTAGGGTCCACAAAAAAGAGCACTTAGGGTGTAAACAAAGTATATTTTTTGTGAATTTTTCTGGGTTTTTTGCTGTGAAGCCTAGGTTCCCTATTCTTGGGGAAGAAAACCTTTAGAACTTAGTTTTGCAAGGTATTTTTCGTCATTATTTGCATGAAATAAAAAATAAAACGAAAAATGCTTTGTGTGATCATCCTTTGTGAAGCATTTTTGGACCTCTTTTCATAATTGCACTTGTGAACTTTGGGGTCTGAAACTGTATTTTTGGGTGATTGATTGTTGCATTTGGTTGAGTTTCCTTTTGCAATTGGGTTTTACATTGTTAAGATTCATTCTTTGTGAGTTTTGAGTTGATATCCCATGTACATATTGGAGTGTTCTAGGGGCATCACTACCAATATCACACTACCCTTTGCTTGCTAATTTTCTGGTTTTCCTTTTGCATTTGTCTTTCTTTCATAGATAAGGACTTGTTACATTTCAATCAAGAAAACATCTTAATGACAAAAGACAATTGTTGCAGGCTAGGTTTTCTTTTGAAGCATTAGTGTACAAGTGCATTAGAAGCATTGGTTGGCTCATATCTGATTTTTCTGTTGCTTGCTTGGTTGTGTGAGGTCTTATTTATGAAATTTGCAAAGAAAAAGAAAAATCTCTCTCCCTCCCATAGCTAGAGTTCATCAAAGTAAACAATTTGCATTAGCATACTTGCATTTCTTGGTTGGGTCAAGATTCATCGCATCATTAAAGTTTCATCCATTACCTTTGGACCTAAGAAACAACCCCTAAAAAGAAGCACTTAATCTAAAATCAATTAGGCATTTTGATTTTGATAGTGAACCAACATTAGATAGGATTAGGGCCTTGGAATAGGATTGGAGAGTAAACTCTCCAAGGCCACAAAATGAAACCTAGAAGTCATTATAGAGTGTGAAAATCCATTCTTGCAACCAGTGTGTCGGGAATATACTCTAACACATGAGTTAAGCACAAGGTCGCATTGGGGCAAGTAGTGGGATTACCCCTCTCTACTTGTTTTGGTGTTTGAGATACCGCTTCGATATTTACGTATACAGAGGTTCTGTTGGTTAACACCTTCAGATCTTCAGGCTTAGTTACCCTGCCCTTATGTGTAGTCGGACTTACGACTGTTCGCTCGACTGTTGCGCCTCTTTCGTCACCTTAGTGAGCAAAATAGAGGTGCTTGCAAGCTTAGTTGGGTTTGCTAAGCAAGATAGCTATAAGGAAAAGGGTTATAGAAAGAAATATAAAAGAACAACTAAGAATTAAACTAATAAATAAAATAACAACTAAACTAATGAGCATAGGGACATAAGAACAAAAGAAACAATAAGACCCAAGTCACCAATGGTAAGGTTGATATTAGTGAAAGAAAACACCAAGAAGAAAGAGGACTATGAGTCCCTTCTTCCTCCAAGGGAGGGCTCTTGGACCCCCACAAATAAGCTCTTCTTACAACTTTGAATGAAAATGGTGAAAGAATTCCTTGCTAATCCACTCAAGGGGTGAGATGGATTGCCCAATGCAATGGTGCTAGGATACTCTTGATGAGAATAGAGGATTCCTCAAGAGAATAGTAGCAGCATAACTTTGCCATTGAAATTCCTTAAAAAATGAAGTGCACCCATGGCCTTTTTATAGCACCTCTTTGAGGTATTGTGCAACTAGCTTGTAGTGTGGAAAGAGGCTAATTAGGGCATTTTTAGGTCTTTGACCAGCCACCTAGTCAGATCCAATCCATATTTGAGTGTCAAATCAACTTGGGAGTTGAACCAGAAGTGGGTGGAAGGCCGACCACTCTCATAAATGCGTCGTTCTCAGATGTGCACGGCTTTTTGCGACCACAGTCATGCATCGGGCGCATGTGCACTTTTCCTGCGTTTCTGTTTTGCGCATGTGCGCGCACGCCCTGTGTAGTCATAGTGCACTTTAATTTTGTCACTGGTTGTATAGTTTTTGACCCTTTGGAAATGCTTTTGTGGTAATTTAGGTCCATGGGTGACCTCATAACTGTTTGATGATGCTGGATTCTTGTAACCATTTGCGGATGAAATTTAACACCGACCATTGTTTGTTAGGTGGTAGCCTTAGTGACCTTCCCTAGGGAGCCACATAGGTGATTGTAGGTGGGATGTGCCTATAGTACCTGAGGCAGATGTCCGTTCATGGTATGAATTCCCCTGAAGAGTGCCATCCTTAATAAAGGGTACTTGCATTAGTCAGGGCTATTTCATGTAGATCATTGTAACTGCTCCTCACACCTTCACTTATCTTGTGGGGGACTTGACCCCCCCCGCCCATAGGGTTGGTTTTCGAAAGGCCCTTAATCCAATTGGTTTGCTTGTTGTTTGCCTAAATTTTATTAGGGGCATGTTCTTTGAGTCTGAGTCTCGGTCGACCATCAATTGATTTGTGTTTGTTAGTAACATAGTTTATTTACCGTGGCTGAATTACTATGCTAGTCCCATTGATTATGAGGACTTGAGCCTATTACGGAGGTGAAACTGCCTCTAAAGTGGCACATCATAAGTGAAAAATAATTCAAAGGGTCTTATCTTTGGTTTGACAAGACCGGTTTGTTTGAAGTGGAAGTCGTAGACGAACGTCCTCCGCCAAATTTCAATCCACCTTTAACTGAGCTAGGCACTCCTTTACTTGTTGATGTAAGGGAAATTTTCAGTGATCCTTTCTCTTTGTTTAGTCATCCTCCAACCATTTCTGGACCTAATATTTTGTCTAGTGTAGCTGAGCCTACGATCCCATCCCAAAGTGGGACAGGAGGAAATTCCCCCGGGGCATCCCAGTAATTTCTACATTGCCACCCCTTAGCTCCATTAGACCTACATTGTCCATACCTTTTTCTTTTGGTTCCTTAATGTATGGGGCATTAGTTATGTCATCATCTCCATCCATTAGTATACCCAACGTCCCTATTCCCATCCCTTCTACATCAATTCCCACTTCCAGATTCTTTTCCAGTGGGGGGCCAAACTTTGGTTTTAGCATGGGAAGTGGAGCTCCTTCCACCTTTGCCAATCCTATGAGAATCCTGGCATCATCGGGTGTGGGTGTAACTTTTGGATGGAGTATTTCTATTAGTTTTGGGGCTGTCCCTAGTCATCCTCGGAACAACAATACTTCTGGAGGTTTTCCTTTTCTATGGGTTAGCACACCTTTCCCTGGGGGCACATCCCTTGGGGGAAACTATGGTTTAGCCTTTGTACACACTTCCGTTCCCGGGGGTTTCTTCCCTGGGACTAAATTTTGGAACATCTTTCCTGGAGGGTTCACATTTCTCCCTAAAGGCAATCTCCTTTTGGTAATTTTTGGTTCTAGGAGAAGTCATGCTTCTGGAAGTGTCACCATACTTGGGGGAATTCACTTTCCAATGGTCCCTACACCTTCCAATAGTATAAATATAGGGGATTCGCAAGGTCCATCTGGGACAACGAAGACTTCAACTCCCTCCAAGTCTTCATTTGTACCATTTTCTTTCCTTGTGACACTCGATTTACTCGATTTGTCATGGTTAACAAATGACCCTATTGTCAATGACCCATCATGGTCGACCATGCCATCAAAGATACAGTCAGATATCCCAAAGTTTGACGAAAATCTGTGAGAGGATTCCTCTACAAACATCATGACTTACCACTTGTGGTTTTCATCCAACTCATTAATGGATGATAGTGTGAGGCTGCATCTTTTCTAGAGATCCCTGACTGGAGCTGCCTCCAAATGGTACATTGAACTAAAAGGTGGTTCTTTTAGAAGCTTCAAAGACCTGGCTATTGTGTTTTTAACACACTACTAACTACCTATTTGGTACAAGATAGGAATGTAGTTGTTGCCTTCACTGTGTCAAAATAATGCCACTCACATCTCCGATCATATACATGAGTGGCATCAGAGGTGAAGGATGATTAAGACTCAGATTTCAGACAAGCTCCTTATAGAGTGGTTCACCAAGTCCCTCTTACCACCCATTGACAAGGATGTAGCTATGGTCGGGGCAACCACCGAGGAGCAAGCCATTTTACGTGCCCAACATTTGAACTTGATTTATTCTCAGTCGGGTACTCTATATGACATCATTCCAAATGATCCTTTCTCGTCAACTGATCCACGTTAACCCAACCTAGGACCCCATGCCAATGGTGTGGTTGGTTCTATTTCACTTGCATATGTTAACCAATAATTGATCAGATGGGTCAAATTTCCATTAAGTCAGACCCGTCAGCTGCTGGCACTAATGCTCAAACTACTACTGTTCCTTCTCAAACCTCTGAGGTGAATTCCATGTAGTCCATGCAACTGAAGAATCCTTAGCAACATGGAGGTGAGAAAAAGAGGAACAAGAAGAAGAATTCAAATAATGAGAAAGAGTCCACCTCTACAAAAAACACATAGGAAGGAGGCACTAAATAAAAGAGGAAGAGTCATTTTCCCTGCACGATTTGTGGGGACGACCATCCTACTCATCAGTGCCCAAGGAAGGATGAGGTCCATATATTTTTGGCACAACAATGACCCCCCTAACAACCTGTCATTATAACCCATCCTTTCCCCTCTCAACCTTAGAATGTGTTTGCCCCAAACCTTTCCCCTCCACAATGGGGCATGGAAGGTACCCCTCATCACGAGGGGCCTTCCTTGAATGCTTTCATTTTCATGTGTGAACAAATGATCAATTTGCAAACATGAGCCAAAAAATGTGACATTCCTGAGTCTTCTCATGTTGCATCATAAGAAATATCTTCTTCCCCACCTGGTGGCCCTCTTCAAATCGAGAATCCATATTTTGATGCACCGCTTCACCCCCCAAAGGGAGTTTTTCGACACATGACACATAATCCCAAGAATTGGGCTACCCAAAATTACAGTATTGTGGAAGGCTTGGCCTAGACACTGATGTGGGTGGGAAAACCCCCTACGGACTAGCACTAAGGGTTTTGTAATGCATGCAGAAATGACCTTCTAAAGTCTCCTACTTTTTACTATTATCCCAACATAGACCCCAAATTCATGCATAAAACACAAGGATAAAAAGATCCAATGACTCTACCTTGACTTCTGCATTTGGTGTCGATCCTTTTGTGTTCGGTTGCTCCTTGACTGCAAGTCTCCTCCCAAAGCCAACCTGCATTCATAAATAGACAAACAAAGAACTCCAAACAAGCATCTTATATATGAACTAGTGGGTTAGAGGTTCTAATAAAATATAATCAAAACTGAATATCGAACACCTCATATGGTGGGACGGGAAAAGTAATTCTTTCTTATTAACCTCACAAAAGTAACTTACAATGGTGAGATCGACCACTACTCCTCAAACCTGGTCCTGGGCTCCTCTTCAACTGTGCACCAACCGCTTCCACATATGCTTCTCCTCTTCAGTTCTCACAAAATGGTTGCAAAAGATTGGGGCAAGGGGAATACAAAAATGGGCAGAGTTTCTTTGCTCTTATTTTTTCTCTCTTCAAATGGGACCCCTACCTCTTCTTTTGAGTGACCGACTATGGGTGGTCAAACGATTTAGGAAATTAACCGAAAATCTGTATTCTATTTGCAACTTTCTATTTTTTGTGCTTTTGTCAGTATATGCGGGCTGTAATGGGTCATCTAGCATATACACGTGGGCAACAATGGTGCAGGGCGCGTACATCTTCAAAATGATGGTTTTTAGAAGAGCTATTCAATGGTGGCTTGGAAAAAGTGGCAAGTGAGATGGCCTGATGCCAGGTATGCATGTCTGGTGCAAATTAGGGTTATAACATATGCCCCCTAATGTGTGAGGTCAGAAGAGCATCTGATGGCTGAAATACATTACCAATATTTACCAACGTACAAAGAGAGTGAGCCCATGGACCAGAGTTTGGGAGGTGCCATTTGCAAAATAACAATTGTCTCACAGAGGTGGGCATACCCATGCTCAGAATGAAATAAAATCATGACTCCCAATCAAATACACTGGAGATCCATGTCATATAACTATATAAGGTGTAGCTGCGAGCAATACACAACATATCTACATCTCGAAATAAAAAATATATACATGTATAGTATCCATCTTCAAGAAGCTAATGATGCCTAATGGCTAGAGATGAGGCCTTCAGAGCTCGAGCAACAACTTCAAAAATCTTCATAACTCGGGTAGGAGTGTAATATGAGTGTACGACTTCACTACCCAGAGGTCTTTGATGGCTCGTTGGGAACAGACTAGAGGATCTTGATGATCAGGCTGAGGGCTTCATTGATTTATAACAAAGATTTGATTGGGATTTTTGGGATGGCCAGGCATGAGGTCAAGAGACAAACTACAGAAGGGCCGACTCAAGCTTGGTAAAAACTTCCTTTGGACAATAACACGACAATCGAGGAGACTCAGGAAGCTTGGTATTGACATAAGTTCACGATTCAGGAGGCAACACAAACTCTCTATATGTTTGGAAGAATAATCAAATGGAGGAAGACACAACTCTATGTAGCGAGAACAACTTCCTAAGGTCATATTAAATCCCATAGCTTGATGATCAAACGAAAGGATGTGCTTTGTCCAAGGGTGACTCATGTGCTGCCAAAAAAGAAAAACCTTTTCCCTTCCTCTTTTTGGGGTATATTTGATTATTTTTGTCTTTTTCAATAATTTCTGGGAAGCTTGAAAAAAGAATAAAAGAATAAAAGAATGCTACGTTACAAAGGGGGAACAAGTGTCGCAAACATACTAGTTCCAAGCGCAAGGAACACACTGATGCTTAGAGCAAGGAGACATATGCAGGAAAAGGACACTCGAGAAAATCCCTCCATGGTTCAAGGTGTCAAGACGTAGAGGAAAAGTGCTACAAGGATTGTGTATAAGGCATGCTTCAGATGGTTCAGTTGAGGGAAACATGGAGCCGACATTAGGCCAAAGACGCAGGAATGCAAATGCGATTAACAAGACACAATGATAATGTCCTTTGATGTAATTTTAATGAGCCCAGAAGAAGGTAAGCTCAATGGTTTTTCATTTTTAGAGAGTCTGAAAAAATGTAAAAGGAGACTCCACTGGGGTACCTTTTTCGAAGGTAGTATAGCCGATTCGAAAAAAGGGTAAACTAGCACCGAAAAGACTTCTATTCAAAATCATTTTAACGAGTGTGACAAAGACAAGATCACTCGACAATCTTTTCATTTTTAAGGAGTCTAAAAAGATCTTAACTATGGACTCCATATGGGATGTTCTTCTGGACCATTTTAACGAGTGTGAAGGAACAAGGTCACTCGATGATCTTTTCAATTTTAGGGAGTCTGAAAAGAGTTTAATTATGGACTCCGTGGGGGTTCCTTTTTTGTAAATTTAGTCCCCCAGGCCCGAAAAAGGGTTAAAATTATACCTGAGAATAGTATTCTAGAGTATACATTTGTTCGTACAGTTGACCATCTAGACCGAAAAAGGGGTAAACTACCGCCAGACAGACGTGCCTTCAAATTTCAGTTTAGCGAGCGTGAAGGGCAACAAGATCGCTCGACAATATTTTCATGTTTAGAGGGTTTGAAAAGGGCTTAAAAGAAGACCCATCACTATTTGGGAGTCCCGAGGGTGAGGTCAAGAGTAATGATGAATCCATCAGATGAGGCTCAAACTCATAATCAGGATAAGACTAACAAGGACTCCTGAGCCTATAGTCATTAACGATGACATGGACACCACAAATGCAACCAGGATCTACCTAGGGAATCCATGTGAAGGTAGGTTCTACCACTAAATTACGACATTTCTAAAGTAGTAATGATGGTTCCATGTTGCAACTCGGTGGGGTCGAGCCTATGGCAAAGCGACAAAGACAACGAGGTACAAAAAGTGGAGGTGGAATCCTGACTTAGATGCAACAAGTTGGAAAATGACTTTTTACCAAAGGACCTTTAAAATGACCCAAATCTCCAAAAAGTTTCCCAATACCCAAAGTAACCCTAACATAACATTCCATAAAAAACTCTTGAACCATACTAAACGATTTTCAGGCTAGAAAAAATGACAAAGGGGTCCAAAAAATGACAAAAAGGGGCCAAAAAGTCTATGAATAGAAGATGGCAGCTCATTATCACCATTGTTAATTGAGAATTTGACTAAGAAGCCAAAAACACCCCTTTGTCAAAAGAGTTGATTCCAAGAGCTTCAGTGGATGAAACGAACTTCTGCTTGGACCAAGTAAGTACATACTAGCCCCTCTTGCATTTCAATTCTTCGTTTGTGCATTTCTTTTTGTTTTTTTGGGGGGGCACTGAACTTTAAAAAGGTTGGCCCTATGTATATGCGGGCTATCCTATGACAACCAGCGTATGCCCACGTGTAGAGAAAAGACTACACGCGGGAATACACAACTGTGTATATTATAGCCCGCGTATACCCTACGGCATGTGGAAAAAATTAAAAGATGCAAGAGTTAATCCCCCCATGAACTTGTCAATTGCAGGATGTATGTTCATTGGAGAGAGAGGGAGTATGAGGACATTTATCTTTTGGTCGGAGAGGACCCTAATGCTACCACCGCATTGCCTCAATGTGGTTTGTTGAAATTCTTCCAGTGTCCATTCATGCAGGCACAACCTAGGCTGCTGAATGCCTTGGTAGATCACTGACATCCTGACGCAGAGACATTCATGCTTGAGGGACAGTAGTTGACTCAAACGACTGAAGATATCTACTTTCTGACTGGCCTCTCAAGGGGAGGGGAACCAATCAACTTTCACACTTTTCCCTCCTAGCCTCACAACATAGCAGAGTTGATTGAACTCCATTGCGAAGCCGGTACAGACGAAGTGGGTACTCAGGTGCTGATAAACAAGATTTCTAACCTATCGCTGAAAGCGATAGTTCTACTTATTGGGTGGATCACTGGATCCGTGACTTTGCATCAGGCTTCCCGGGCACACATGAATTGTGTGGTTCAGTGCTTAAATGCACAAATTTTCAACTAGAGCACCACCTTACTAGATTGCATGAAGAGGCAACTGATATAGTGTCGTATGTGGAGACACAGAAACTTTGGGTTCGAGACTATTCTTTGCTCTTTCTTCTTCGAGAGGGTCCCTAGTCTCAGTCCTAGAGAGACGATACGAGGGCATGAGGCCTCTCTCCTAGCGCTATGCAGGTGGGCGACACTGTTTCCATGATAGGGGGGAGGGAGGACCATCGAGGCCTTTGACGAAAAGTTTTTTTCCTGGTGGGCATGACAAATTATGACCATAGAGGACTACCTCTATGCCGGGATCAATGTTTCTAGAGATCCTAACATGCCTGTACCTCCCGGAGAGGAGCGAGGAGAGATGGGTAAGTTTTTTTTTTTAAATTTATTTAACTTTTGTTTTGTTTTATATATATCATTTTTTTTTTGTGTATACCAGAGTATTTGACACTTAAGTATCTGTTATGTGCAGATGTGGGACCAGTGCATCCGAAAAACTTCACGAGGACCAGGCAGCGTCCTTGACCAAAGGTGGGAACAACCGCAGCCGGTGGACCATCAACAATAGGGGAACCTCCAGTCGGAGAGGCTGAGAGAGTTTTGAGATGGGTGGAGCGGAACCTCACCATGCTTACTCACACAGTTCCTATGGCGGAGATCGAGGATCTCCCACCGTCGATGTAGACTCATGTTGTTGGGGTACCACGGACCTGGGTCCAACTCTTTTGGCATTTTTCCAACGTCGTTGTTCACTATGGCAGGGACAACAGGCCCCACCCTTAGCTAGGCTAGACTTATTATGTGTCGAGGGCATATTTTGTATATTTTTGAGGGCATAAGCCCCATGGCTCTTTACTGGACACATATTTTTTGAGGTGCTTGCGCCCACTCATGTACTCTGATACTTTCGATATATATACGTGTTTTTTACGTCTTTTTATGTCTTATGGATTACATTATATTTGAAAATGTATTTACATGTGCGTGTGTGTGCTTTTTCTTACATGTGTGTAAAATGCCAATCTAATACATGATTAGCTAGAGTATCTGTGATTTGATTCAATATCCTAGGAACATGGATATACATAATGTAATCAAAGATTCGTTCTAAGAGACGTACCCTAAGGAACCATCGGTGTAGAGTAGGATCATAAACACGATAAACGCCATTTAACTGAGACACAACCAGCTGAGCGTCTAAATAGACCCGGAGGTGAGAGATACCATGTGACAAATCGTCACGAAGAAACTCTATAGCTGCGCTGTATTCGATGACATTGTTTGTGGTATCACCTAAACAGATACCTCCTAAAGATAGAAACTAGCCTTGAGGTGTAAAAATTACCCAAGCTGCGGATTCAAGCCTCAGAGTGTGCCAGCTAGCACCGTCTGTGAACCCAATGAACACCTCTGATACACTTGACATCTGCCATAGGGAAAAAGATGACATCAAAAAATGACATGTCCATAAAACCAAAAAGACAAAAATTAAAAAATAAAATGTATAAGAACTATACATATGTACAAGAAGTCACCTGAGGTGACCCACCTATGAATACTACTTCTTGAGGTAGAGCCCATTTCTAGGCTCTGCCAAATCATTTCCCTCAAAGTCCACCAGATGATAAACGCCCTTCTTTAGAAGCTCTTTCACGATGAAAGGTCCGAACCATATGGGTTTGAACTTGCATGCCCCTAGGGGTCCTTATCTTGGTCATAGACCAGGACAAGGTCACCTTTAGAGAAAATATGAGGATGAACGGACCTATCATATTGACACTTGGCTTTTTTATTTGTGAGCCTCGTTAGCCAAGGCCGCATCACGACACTTCTCATTGAGTTGCTCGAGGTATAATAAACGCTCTTCAAGTGGTGAAGTGTTTGGCAATAAATGTACTGCCATTTTTAGAGACATGATTTGACACTCTATGGGAAAGATTGCTTCCATCCTATAAACGAGTTGAAAAGGTGAGAAACTGGTTGCAGTATTTACAGATGTTTGGTAGGCCCATAATACTGAGTATAACATCAAATGCCAATTTGACTAGGCCGAATTGATCGTTCGCTGTAAAATGTTCTTAAGAGATTTATTTACAGCTTTGACCTGACCATTCACTTGTGGGTAGTAGGGTGATGAATGTTCTTTCCTCAACCCAAGCATTGATGTTAACTCAGACATCATTTTGTTCTAAAAGTGACTGCCATGTTTAGTGACAATCTCTCTTGGGACGCCAAACCTTGCTATAATCTAGTTAAACAAAAAGAGAGTTGTGGTCTCTCCGTCATCTTTGAACGTTGGCATAGATTCGACTCACTTGGTGAAGTAGTCTACTGCTACGATGATATAACGGTGCCCCCTTGCTGAAGGGGGGTTGCATGTAGTGTAATCAATCCTCCACTTGGTGAAGGAACCAATGGTAATGACAAGAAACATGGGAGCGGGGTGTGCCCTCATCTTCCGAGAGAAGATTTGACAGGGGTGGCACTTATTGACCGATTCAACACAATCTTTGATTAATGTCGGCCATAAGTAACCAAATCATAGAATCTTTTGGGCTATTTCCAACCCAAACAAATGACTGCCACATGCTCTAGTGTGGAAATCGTTAAGCATGATTTCTGCTTCTTCATGAGTGAGACATCAACGAAGGATGCAATCTACACCTCGACGATATAAAGTGTCCTTGAGTATGAGATAGTTCTTGGCCTGATGGCATATACGACGACGCTCATCTCAAGAAGCAGAGGCGGGGCACTTCAAATTCTAGAGATAGACAAGTACATATCCATACCACGGGTCCGAAGACGTGATAAAAAACATGTCTCCTTTAATAGGAGACTCTTTGGGCATAACATCACCTGACTCGACCGGAAGTTCCGAGATGAGTACCACAAAAACCAACGACTTTTTGGATTTTTCCGAAACAAAATATAAGTCAAATTCCTCGAGGACAGCTATCCATCTACTGATTTTTCCACCAATTACTCGTTGTGTCAACACGTACTAAAAAGGATTCACAACGGCAATGAAGGTGGTCTTGCACAACAAGATATAATGACGAAACCGTTGGACAACATGAACTGCGACCAACGCAAGTTTTTCAATGTGGGAATAATTGAGTTCTGTTCCAACCAGGCCTCGAATCAGGTAATAAATCACATATTCTGAGAGAAAATGATCCTCCTGAGCCAAGACCATACCGATGGTTGACTCTGCCGCATCCAAGTACAATAAGAAATCCTTATTATAATTGGGTGGCCTAAGCAGAGGGGCAATCATGAGGGCGCATTTCAACGCTTCGAAAGAGAGTTGAGCGGCTTCATCCCAGTGAAAAGGAACGTCCTTCTTCAGTAAACACATAAATCCCTTTGTGATCTCGACATAGTTTGCGATGAAATGTTGTAAAAAGTTTGCTTTTCCCTGTAAACTTTGAAGCCGAAGGATTGTGCGCGGTGGAGGCAACTGAACTATTGCCTCAAATTTGAGAGGATTGACCATGATCCCTGTTGTCGAAACTATGAAACCTAGAAGACGACCCAACGTCACGCAAAAACTGCATTTGTTTGGATTCAAGCGAATCTGGTAGTAGCGACATCACTCAAAGATAAGTCGGAGGTTTGTGGGATGATCAGTTCTCTTACGAGATCGTGATGCTAAATCATCAAGTTAGGCCTTGACTATATGTTTGAGATCATGGAAAGCAAAAGACATGGCCCGCTGAAAGGTAGCCCCAACATTTTTCAGACCAAAAAGCATCTTCCGATAAGTGAATGTACCCCACGGACAAATGAAAGCGGTTTTGTGTTGGTCTTCGAGTTTGATCTATATCTGATTGTATCTCGAAAAACCATCCATAAAAGAAAAGACTTTACAATGATCCAGGTGGATATTGGTGGCCACCCACCTTCTCCAACTGGCCCAAAAAATGTTTATGGAAATTTTGGTAATTTACTATTTTTAGCAATTTTTAACTTCCGGGGCCATTTTGAGGCCTTAAACGATGTTTTTTGAGAAAACGGGGAGCAACATGGATCATAGATCGATGTTGCTCACCCAAAAGTTGTAGTTCTTGGATAGATATTTCCAATGAGCTATCGTGCGCCCCAAACGGAGATCGTATGCCAAAGTTACGCCCTTGGGAAGTTGACGTATCAACTACCCCCATCGGGGCCCACAAACCTTTTGGATTTTCATCTTCCGGGGTTAGGGTTTTGGATTTTACTTTTGTTAAAAAGGCCCTTAGAGCCTCATTGTAATAATCATCTTCTCATGGATGTAAGTACCCGTCACATCTCTTCTCAGAGATAAGCTACCACCATTCTAGCGTGTCTTTCACTCTGTATTTTACAGTCTCTGTACATTTATTTCATTAATAGAAATCGTGTATTACTGTATATCTGTGACTCTTGTTATATTTCTGCTATATCTTTGTTATATTGTTGTCTCTCTTG